>JARVLU010000583.1:14468005-14489310 GCA_031762415.1 Simpsonichthys santanae | reverse complement strand
ACCCCTTCTGCTGAAGAATTCCACGGACTTTTCAGAGGAGCACAGCTGAATAAACATTCTGTCATCATTTCATGACTCTGTATTCTCCTCTGGCCGTCCTCGGCATCCCCCCCCCACACACACACACACAGTGTGCACACATCTTTACAGAGGGAACTATTGAATATGAACTGAGTGTTTTTTATCTGAACTCTGCAGTTCCTCCACGGGCTGGCTGCTCACCACCTTTGAGTACACCACATCCCCCCCTGCCCCTCTCTGCATAATGTCGGCGTCATTATGTGCTTGTGTGCGAGATTCTTTTTCATTACCACATATTTGACCTTCAAACTGATGTGTTAGGATTTTTTTTTGGTCTCCAAACCCTATGTTATTTTTCACCACTTTTATTGTCTGTCCAACAGGGCTCACTTGTAAATGAGTCTTCGAGGCTCAATGTGACTTAGCTGTTTAAATAAATGTTGAATGAATCATGTGATGGTAATGACAAAAAAGTTAAATTGAACTTGAAAAGTCATAAAGAAATTAAGCTACCAGAAGGAAGCAGAAAGAGCTGAAATGAGTAAAAAATGTGAAATCATATGAAAAATTAAATTAGGATAAACAACAAAATAATAGATGAATTAACTTAAACTAGAAGAAATAAGCTGAAAAGAGCACAAGATTAAATTAGCAGAACAATGTAGAAAGAACACATTTGCCCAAGTAGCCAAAAAGAAGCAAAAATGAAGACCAAAAAAGAGACAATTATCTGAAAAAAGCTTAACAGCAAAATAACAGCTGAAAAGTGGCTAATAAAGCAGAAAGAAGCTTAAATTACAACAAAAGAAAAAAAGTGGAGAGCAAATTTTTGCTGAATTAGTCTGAAAAAAGTAGAAATGAGTGCAAAAACTAGAATTGGCTGAAAAGGCTAAAATTGGCATAAAACAGCTAAATAGTATAGCTGAAATGAAGGTTCGCCGCAAATTCAACATGGCAGACTCACACCAAGAGATGAGAAGTTTGGGGTGGGGGCAATGAGAAAGAAGGGGAATGAACTGTGTCATCATAGGCTGCAGAGGAGTAAGCCCGCATGGGCTGCTGGGGAAGGGGAGAGGGGAGGGGGGAGGGGGGGCAAAGAGAAAGGAGGGGAATGAGCCGGGTCATCATAGGCTGCAGAGGAGTGAGCCCGCATGTACTGCCGGGGCGCGAGCCAGGATGCAGCGTGGCTGGCAAAGGCAGGAAGCGTCCGGGAAGGAGGGCCATATAACTGGATCGAACGGCTGATGAGCAATGAGCTGCAGCTGTGATGTGTTAGTCTGTCCAGGTTGAAATAATAGAAAAAGCTGAAACTTGCGGAAATTAGCTGAATGGAGCATAAGCTGAAATTAGCAGAAATAAGTTAGAAGAAGTACAAAAATGTTGGGGTCAGTAGAAAGCGTGGGAAAGAAGCACAACATAAATGAAAAACAGCTGAAATTAGCTGAAAATAGCAGAAAATCTTTAAATTTGCACTAGGGAGCTGAAAGAAACTGAAGCAGAACAAAATGTGAAAGGAGCAGTAAAAGATTGTAATCACATCTAAAGATCTGAAGGATGTAAAATGAGCTCATTCCATGTTCTATGAGAAAGAAATGGCAGAAAAGGCTAAATAGTTCAAAAAGCTAAAGTTGCACCAATACCAAATGTCATAGGATTGTCCTGAAAGAACTGAATGTTTTGATATATGAATTGTTGAAATAGTTTGAAAACTGTGGGACGAGAAACATGCTGAAAAACACACAGAAGAATAATGGATCACAATAGCGTGGGTGCTTCATAAACATTCACACTTTTCAGTCCTGTGTAGAGACCAGGTGTGTTCATTTTCATATTGAATTCATCCTTTAGATGCTGCACACAACAAGTGTTTGCTCTGGTATCTTCCATCCAAGGCCCCGCTAACACGTTTAGTTATGCTTCTGGCTGAAGTATGTATAAACATTTCCATAATTCTTTATCTTAAACTGGAATATGTCATTTCACATTGTGTGAATGCTGTTTCCAGAGATGGATTTTTTTGGTGTATGATTCAGAGTACTGAGTATCCTGCTGGTAATTTTCTAAAGCACAGCTAATATGATTACTGTGTTCGATATTGTGTGCTTCATATTTCACATTTCTGAGCTGCAGATCTCCCACACTGGGCTATGAGCCAACTCCTGTAATGTAACCCTCAAAGGCAGGCAGCATATAGGACAGATGGCATTGTTTCTTCATTAGCCCTCTTGGCGCACAGCCCTCAAAGCAGCATGGGTGGATACGAACAACCTGCATCGTGCTGTGCTCCAACAGCACTCCTCGGAAACACATTCATTCATTCAAATTGGGATGACATTTATTCCTCCTTTTGGGATGTATTTCAAAGATGAATGGTCCATAAAGAGAATGAATCTTTATTAACCTTCCTGCATGTCTTCCTGTTAGTATGGATCGTATATGAATCACTGGAATGAGGTTCAAAATTCCTTGCAGAGTTAATTGACCCCAGCCTCATAATTGCTTTTAATTTGAAAGGAATAATGAAGTGTTTGTGTTCCATTATCTCAAAGGTCACAGGCAAAGTTCTTGATTCTGCTGCTGATGCTTTTGACCCACAGTTGTGCTTACATGGCAGATGGTTCATCCTGATGATTGTATTTAACCCCTGGCACAAATGTAACTCATGAGCATTAAAAATGTGCAAACATGAAATGAGCACAATACAAAAAAAATAAATAAATAAATAAAAAAAACAACCTTTGATTCCCAGGAGAAAAAGGGCTTTCTACTTTATTTCTAACATAGATCTTTGTTTTTTATTGTAATAATGTATTTTAAACAATCAATAGAACTCTAGTAGTGAAGTGCATCCCAGTTTTCCATGTCGGGCATATAACCATTCATTTTTGCTTTTAAACTGATCGGATTGATCCTTTGTCCAGGCAGAGGGATAATCAGTAGGCCTAGCATCATTGTTCTGAAGGTCATGCACCTTCCACTTCTTCTTCTTGACATGGTGCCTCCTCACCCTGATGCTCAGATTACTCAAAATGTCATCAGCTGTTTTTCTGAATTGGGGTATCTTTTCATCTCCATATTCCCTGTCTTTTCTTTTGAATAAAGAAGTTATTGTTCTCTGCAATGTGGTCAAGTTTTGATTTAGTTTGAAAAATGTTAGTTCAGTTGTTTTTGCGTTCTTTATTTTAAGGTCTGTAGAAGATAAGTGATTTATTGTGCGTACTGTCCCAAATGCAACTGGAGGTTTTTAACGTCTGTGCACCACCTGTGTAAAATGACCCATTCCATTAAATCGAATGCACCAACCCCCTTGGCCACCACTGTGTTTTGGAGGTAAACGTGCATGCGCTCTCGTGTAGCGTAAATGAAATATCTGGTCATAAGCAGTGTTGTCGAGCTGTGCTGTGTTGTTGAAATTGAGAAGAATAACATGAGACACAATTAAATAACCTCTCTTTGCTTTTTATTGGGGTATTTTGTAACAAGCAGGCAGACATTAAACGTAGCGGTGAACGTTTTGAAGACTGATCATTTCCGAAAGCCTTGAGCTCCGAGGGGAGAGAAGCTAGAGAGTTGAGGCTCCAGCATTGCACGAACAGCTTGGAAAACAATTTGAAATGAGAAAAATAAGCTATTTATTAACTCATTAAGTCGTGTTTTAGACTGCTTATTGCTAGCTAATCTATTTTGACCCGAAGTGCAGCCGTGACTGGTTCTGAATGAGGCTTTACAGCAGACAGCCGCTCCCGCTCTTCCAGGTATTGCGCACCGGCGTAGAATCCTTTAGTGGTACAAAGTACTGGACCGTACCGGTTTACTCTTGTAAATGAGTCCCTGAGGCTCAATGGGATTAAACTGCATAAATAAAGGTTGAATGAATGTTCACCCCTGGATGTAATGATGCAACACATCTCACTCCTCTCCTCCCCCTCACCTCGCCGCCATGCAGACATGAAGGTCAATATTTTGAAAACGTTGTTGGTGGGTTCTTTAAAATTGCTGCTATTTAAAATATAAATATTTTGTTATATGATATGATTTTTACAATATTATTGTGACCTTTTTTTCCCATTTTGACATCAAAAACTAATTTTATAGACATGTCCCAATTGTGAGCTAGCCTGGCAGTCTTTTCTGTTTAGTAAGCTCTCTGAGGTGAGGAAAATAAGGAAGTGGAGGTGAGGAAGGAGGTGAGGAAGCTCAGTCCTCACCTCCTTCTGGTGTGCAGTGGAGAGCGTCCTGTGCTCCAGCATCAACGTGTGACATGGAGGCTGCACAGCTGCAGAAAGAAAAGCTTTGCAGAGAGTGATGAAGGCTGCACAGAAGACTGTTGGAGTCAGTCTCCCCATATCACAGACATCTACACCTCTAGTTGCAGGAAGAGAGTCACCTGCATCATGAACGTCCCCACTCACCCAGCACACTCACTTTTTGCCCTCAGGCAGGAGGTTGAGGAGCATTAAGTGTAGAACCACTAGATTGAGGAACAGCATCTACCCTGAAGCTGTTAAGACTCATGAATCCCTAATCAGGATTATCACTGTGAAGAAAAAAAAAATCACTGTAAAGCCATTTGTTGATATGTGTTGCTGACTATCCATGTTGCTGATCATGCTGCTGATTTATTTCATGCTGCTGTGCTCATTTGTACACATTTGCTCACACAGACTCATGTTCGTACTGCTGTTTGGAATATTGTTTTTGTACTATTAGTGTTTAGCATATTCTTGGTTTAGCATATTTCTTAGTTCATATCTTAGATCACCAGTTTTCCTTTACAATTTATATTTTTGTTGGATGTAACTGGGACCCTGTGTAGACAATGTTGTTCCATCACATACCTTGACCATGACCATGACCTTGATCACAATACTTCTGTGGATTAATACTGTATATAAATTTCACACAAACAGATGTTAAAGATGACAGGTTGACTTTTTTGGACTGTGAGGTCTCAGTCTCTGATGGAGGACATTTGCAAACTGGTGTGTACAGCATCTACCATACCATACCATATCAATTTATTTATAGAGCACTTAAAACAGCAAAAAGGCCAACCAAAGTGCTGTACAATAGAAACAAACAAGCACAGTGGACAGGAAAACATAAAATAGAAATATAGATATGAATAGCAGCAGATAATAATTAAATGGCCAATAATGTATAGTGCATACTGGATCAAAACAAATCACACCGTGTTAAAGGCAAGGAAATAAAAGTGGGTTTTCAAATGAGACTTAAAGACTGTGAGTGTGGAAGCTTGCCTGACAAGCAGTGGCAACTCATTCCACAGTCTTGGACCTGCAACAGAGAAAGCCCTGTCACCTCTGAGCTTACGACGAGTTCCTGGAACTGAAAGGAGCATCTGGTCTGCGACCTCAGAGAGTGCGGTGGGACATATGGCTGCAGAAGATCAGTGAGATAAGATGGAGCGGACCTGTTCAGTGATTGAAACACATACATGAGTACTGTATTTTGAACTGGATTCGAAGGTGAATGGGTAGCCAGTACAGGGAGGCCAAAACTGGTGTGATGTGCTCTCTATGGCCTGTACCTGTTAAAAATCTGTGGCCTCCTTCACTCCTCTCTCAAACCATTGTTCCTCTCTATCAAGGATTTACACATCTTCATCCCTGAAAGAGTGACCACTAGCCTGGAGATGAGTGTAGACCACAGAGTCCTGGCCTGATGATGTTGATCTTCTGTGTTGGGTCATCCTTTTGGTTAGTGTTTGTTTAGCTTCCCCGATGTATAACTGTTCATAACCCTGAGCTCAAAGGGTTTTGATTCATAAAAGTTATGAACAGAATCAGCGACAACCAGAAACCCAGGTGGAGTCTAACTCTCACCCTGAAAGGGTCTGACTTACTGACAACAATGCAAACTAAACTCTTGCACCTCTTGTTTAGGGACCAAATAGCCTGCAGCAACAGGCCCCCAATCTCATACTTGAGGATCACCCCCACAGTCTACCTCAAGGAACATGGTCAAATGCCTTTTCCAAGTCCCAAAATCACATGTAGGCTGGATGGGAAAACTACCTTGACCCCTCGAGGACCCTAGTGATGGTAAAAAGCTGGTCCACTCTTGGAGCCCTGCCACCATGGAGCTTTTTAACTACCTCGTTGACGGCGCGTAGGCACAACCCCCCCACCCCCCCACAAAGGAGCAGGGAAGCTACCCTCTCATCTACCAGGGAAAACTCCAACACACAGGCACCAAGTCAGGTGGGCTAAAAGTATACCCATACCAGCTCAGCACCTCTCCCATGGCCATTCCAGAGTGGAATAAGATCCAGCCCCTCTTAAGGGGTTTGGTTCCAGAGTTCATGCTGTGTGTCGAGGTGAGCCCAACAATATCTAGCCAGTACATCAACCCACAAGTTTGGGTTCCTTCCCCACCAAAGAGGTCACTTTCCACATCCCAAGAGAGCTAGCTTTGGTAAGCCAGTGTCAGAGCGCCAAGGCTACAATCTATAGCACTTCACACCCGAATCATATATTCGGGCCCACAGGAAGGCAAACCCATGTTGCTCGTTCAGGCTGAGCCTGACTGTGCCCCATGGGTAGAGACCCGATCACCAGGCACTCGCCAACAAGCCCCTCCCCCAGGTCTAGCTCCAGGGTGAGATCCACGTCCGGGCAAGAGACACAGAGCTCCTTACTGTTTTTTCTCTATATGAATCATTGGAATCGCTCTTTGCCTGGCCTGTCACCTACGACCAGGCCTTGGTTTTGGACCTGGCCTTGGTAGACCCTACCAGGGGAAATTGCCCCCAACAGCATAGCTCCTAGGATCATGTAGGCGCTCAAACTCCTCCACCATGATAAGGTGACAATTCAAGGAGGAGGTTCACGAAGCAGACAGATAATTTCCCCATGACATATTTTAAACCTTGGCCCCTGATGAACCCTGTTTTACTGTGTAAACCTCTTTGATGTAACCTGACAAACTACAAAATTGTTTTTTTACAGGCTCAGAAGTTTTACTCTTTATTGTGATAGTTAAAATTACTAAAGGGTGAACAAAGTAAAATCAACAGAGACCATGGTTTACTTGTGCTGTGTACTGATATCTAATGTACAAACAAAGATGGCTCTGATGCCATGTTTTTCTGTATTGCAGGGCTTGATAAGTGCTGGTAGCACCCCCTTGTGGTCGAAACTGGTGACGTCACTGTGGCTGGAAAGAATCAGCAGGTCGCCCAGATCACTCTCACTTTCTCTGTGCGACAGTTTACCTGAGGAGCAGACTTTTAACCCCACCCAGAGGGAAATGGATCAGCGTGTGTGTGTGTGTGTGTGTGCGTGCGTGCGTGCGTGTGTGTGTTAGAGGAGAGGTAGCCCTGAAAAGACTGTACAGAGCTCAGGGAAGAACCAGCATGATGATGGAGGTGCAGCAGATGCAGAGACCAGGAGACGTCCATCAAATCACAGAAGAAAACGTTCACTAAACTGCCAGCTCGTAACACTTCATCCTGTGTGTGTGTGTGTGTGTAGATATGACTGTGCAACTCCAAGCTGGGGCTTTTTGGTTGCACCCTGGACTCTTGCCACTCTGTGCCCCCGTGATTCTGTTGATTTTTTTTATTATTTTTTTTATTAGGTGGGTGTCACTGTGTATATGTGCCTGTATGTTTTGGTGGGTGGGTGGGGGTCACACAATAGAGTCACAGCTCGTACCTGTTGTCATTTTAGAATGTGGTGATGTCAAACTAGAGCAGTCTAACAGCGTCCTCTTCCCAAAGCCGTCTTTCACTTCACAGCCGAGCGCCTCTGAAAATACCAGTGAGCAAAACTGGTATAATTCTGTGTTTATGTCCATTTTCAATAAAATCACCATCACAATGTTTATCTTTTAATTATTTCAAATTTATGTCAGCCTTCTGAACCAAATACAGTAGTTTCAGTCTGATTTATTTTGGCCACCACGGTTTTTATCTAACCATCGTAAATGGTACATTTATTTGGGCTATTTGAAATATTAAAGGTTGCAGGTTGCTCTGCGGGATTGATAGAAAAAATAAGCAAATAGTTAAGTTTTTAATTTTGGGAAAAAATTATGGTACTTTTGTTTTTTTTGTTTGCGCATGTTTTACATTTTCGTCTTAGTTTCAAATAAGAGTGTAATCCTGTTTGTTGGTGTGTAATTTTGGAGTCAGCCATAAGGACCTAACAGGTAAAAATACTGTGTAAGAGTCAAGTTTGCTGTGCCAGGTCCGTTTGTTTCCAGGAAACTGATTTCAGCTTGTGTTTAAAGATGCAGATGGCTTTGGGATAAGGCATTATAGTGTCTAAAGGTCATCAGGCGTAGTGGGGAAACTGCATGTACATAACCAGCTAATGATTGTTTTGTTGGTTCCATTTACAAAAAAGGGTGGTTGCATTAATGGTGGGGTTGGGGGAACTGGTTACCCATCATAGTACTGTATTACTTTGTACTTGTTTCCCTTCTCACTTTTTGGAAACCCTCACGCTGCCGGTCTTTAGCCCTTTTTTGCCATAAATGTCCTCTATGGGGTGCCATTTGTAAAGTTACATAGTCAAAAAATAACAGCAATATTTTGGTTTATTTAGCCTTTCATAGAGGAAAAAAATGTTTTTTCAGTCATATTTTCACCATATCATTCATGCATTTATAAATGTCATAGTTCCAAATTAAGTATTTAATTTGCAAGCTAAACCTTTAATTCTTAAACTAAATATTTAATTTGCTAACTAAATATTTAGCTCGAACCTGAATATATATGTTCCAAGCTAAACATTTAATGTCCAAAATAAATATTTAATTTGCTAACTAAATATTTAGCTTGTACCTAAATATTTAACGCTAGCTAAATATTTAGCATGCAAGCTAAATACTTAGCTTGCAAGTTAAGTAATTAGGTCTGTCTGAGCTAAATATTTAGATAGCAAATTATTTTGGAAATTAACTGTTTAGCTTGGAAACATTTAGGTCTGAGCAAATTAAATATTTCGTTTAGGAATTAAAGGTTTCGCTTCATAAAAAATAAATATTTAGCTTGGGCAATAAATACTGTATTTAGTTTGGAATTTAAATGTTTAGTTTTGAAAATAAATATTTAGCTTGGAAATTAAATATTTCATTTACACCTAAATATTTAGTTTACCAACTAAATATTTAGCTTGTAAATTAAATATTTAGTTTGGAACTATGACATTTCAAATGAATGAACATGGTGAAAATATGACTGAAAAATACTTTCTTTTTTTTCATATGAAAGGCTAAATCAATCAAAAATATTGCTGTTAATTTTTGATTGTGTAACTTTATAAATGGTAACCCATACTTCTCTATTGTCTCACTTGCCACGTAGATGCTTGCGGCTTATACCCCGATCGTCATCGGGACATAAAGGAGACCTTGACTGGGAAAGTGTCCTGATATGCGTATTAAAAAAAAAAAAAAAAAAAAAAGATGTAGGGAGGAAAATGGGTATGAGGCACAGACCTTAAAGGTGAAGTTTGAAAAAATAAAGACACTTTCTACAATAAATGGGACTTCTGTCGTCATCTGCAGACACATTAATCTCACCAGGTGTCTAAAAATTAATTGAACTGTTTAGTTTTGTATTAATTTTATTAAAACAAAGCAACTTCTCAGCTACTGTGCTGACAACAAAATTAAAGTACATGTTATGAAGTCATTTAAACATTAAAAAAGAACTATAATATAAAGTGAAATATTCAGTGCCTGCAGTAAAATAACATTTGGGTCACCTTTTGGATTTTTGGTAATTGTTATTTTTTTGCAGCAAATATTTAAATAATTTTAATAAAACGAGACTAGAAAGATAACAAGGAAACTTAAGTCACTAAAATATTGATAACAGTGTTAAATTGTAATTGGATTATCATTAAGTATTCATTTATCTAATCCTACACCCCACCCCCAAGAAAAGTGCAGATTAAGTCATACAAATCAGTTACTGTATATTTTAGCTCTTTAAAACTGTATGTCGACCTTTTTAACTTGTGTCTACTATATTAATTCAATTTATTTTTATAGCACCAAGTCACAACAGAAGTCGTCTCAGGCCATTGTACAAAAACATTCACATACCGTATTTTTTGACTATAAGGCGCACCAGATTTTAAGGCACAATATCAATGAACGGGTTTGTTTTCATACAAAAGGCACACCAGATAAGGTGCAGTAAGTGGAATAAAACAGTCAGATAAGTCAAACTTTATTCAACTCATTCAAAATAATCACATAAAATCAGTTCAAGGTCAGTAAGCACAACCAGAATTAATACACAAGGCACCTGATTATAAGGTTCATCGTTGATTTGTGGAAGAAAAAAAATTAAAGGATTTTAAGTGCACCTTATAGTCTGAAAAATATGGTACATTGCCAACTGGTAAAGTTATTTTAGGAAACCAGCAGATTATTGCGTTGAATCTTAACATATAAATTCACGTGGTTGTTGCAAGGTTCTGTTGTCGCTCGCCGTTCAAGAATTTAAAAAATCTGACTTGTAGTTTTTGCGCAGCGTTCTTGTGTTTGAGGCTTACTTTTCAGTATGTTTCTGTCTGCTGTCTTAGCAGTCAGAGAGACACATGTCCCGTTATGGTCCCACAATGAGCCACTGGTAGCAGCTTTAAAATCTACAAAGTATGATAGCATTACATGGTCTATTCATCTATCAATTAGCATGTGGCTAAATAGCCTAAATGAAAACTAACAAGGCCTAGCTTAATGTTTCTGAGGGAACCTGTTGACTTCAGGATCCGTATGGAGATCGGCACATTGGTTCTGGATGGATTTCACTTCAAACAACGTGATATTTTTAATACGTGGACAACAAATTCGCCTTTTTATTCCACATACCGTAGACGTCAACAGAGTGTCCGGCGGTCACGCACTTGGAGGGCCTTGTGGTTGCCATGGCTACAAACAACCCCGTTACCTTGGAGACCCCGCTGCTTTGTCGACAAAATCGTGTACAGTACTGTATTATCAACATATGTTTGATTAAAGCACAATACTGAAATACTTTCAGCGGGTTTCCCATTAATAGCTTACTATCTTCATGCTACAGGTTATAAAATATTTATAAAAAATTTTATTGTACGTCTACTTCACAGCTTTAATTTATGTTATTAATCTGCTCATGTGCTACATACGCACCATCTTAAACTGCAGCAAACTCTTTCCTGTTGCAAGAGAGTAATGTGAATGAGGTCAAACAAAAACCATAATAAACCACTGAACAATACAAACATTTTACACACAACCAGTTAACAAAGGAATGATTGTTAGGCAAGCGCATTTATCATATAATAAGGCAGTTCACTTCAAAGCAGAGAACCATAATTCAGTTTCCTTGAAGAAAAAACAAACACCTACTTTTCAGTGAACTACAGTTCTGTTATTAGTACTTATAACTTAAATTGTGAATATTTATAATAAAACTATTACATATATCTTTAGACATTTTTTTTAACTTAAAAAATATTTTCACTGGAAGAAAAAGTCATTGTGGTTGTACATTTTTCACATTATTTGGTTAAAAAAAAAAAAGCAGTTTTAAACACCCACACTTAGACCAAAGTTTAGAAACAATGTAACTATGAATGCTATGCATATAAATATTGTAGATATCTTGTAAAAATCTGATGGGATACTATTTTAACATACTACAAAGTAAATGCAGAATTAAATTTAAGAACTTCAAGCACATTATACATATCTGAAATATTGATTCTTCCAGTAAAAGTTGTTTTTCCAAGTATCCATAATGTTAATCTAGATAGGAAGAATGTACTTATACATATAAATTGTGTAACTATGTGATACGCAGACATACAGACGCTTGGTAATTTCAGTAAAGTGCCCAACGACATGAGCCCATGTCACGGGCTCATGTCATTGTCAACACATTTGGAACATTTTACAGACACATTGAGTTGGTTCAATCTGATTTTATATAATTTATACTTCTGTACTTACTACTACTTGAACATGTTTTGCTTTGATACTGTTTTATAAATTCTACAACATGTTTTTAACACAAAGTCAACTGTCATACAAAGTTTGTTGTACATTTATTCAAATAAGAGTGTCAGAGAAAATTTGAAATGTGCTTAAAAATCTAAACAAATTAATGATTACATTGTACCAACCAGTGTACTTTGGTTTCTAAGCACAGTATACCCACTTCAGAAATGTAGACTACACCACAGTATATAAAAAAAAAGAAAAGTGATGTGATTTGTTCTTTAAAAATACTGTATCTAAAATGTTGGTTATTGAAAGATAAAATACTTTCTGCACAAATGGTTCATTGGGACTAGGAAGAAATTATTTATGAATATAAGCCATACATATCTTTAAAAATACTGTACTGTATATACGGTACTTTTTTTTTACAGATTTTTAGGCATCTTAAACTTTTTTTTTCCCCTAATATATACTGTACTCAGTTTTGGAAACCTTGAAATATAATTGAAATATAAGTAATGCTAAATATATAAATCAAATTCTGATGAGGAAGAATGCCATTTTGACGAGGAGTGCTGTTTTAAAAAAATAACTGAATACAGTACTGTATAGGAGCGTTCTGATTAGATGATACAAGGTTCTGCCTTAAACGCAATGAACCCTCCGCTCCCTCTCAGCCCTTCCCGTCATGCTGCGCTGCTGCCTGCTCCTCCGTCGAGCCGCCATGTTGTTGGAGTAAAAGCCTGGGGTGTCGGAGACAAACTGGGGCCAAAATCCGCTGCCATCCACCCTCTCCGCCGGTGAGTATCGCCTTTTCCCTGCTCGCGGTTGCACTAGGCACGACTTATGAACCAATCGGTACGGATATTGTAGCCATGGCGGCTCAAAGAGGGGTTAAACGGGAGAGTTTTGTGATCTGGAGCGGCAGTCTCCCTTTCTGCTGCCTGCCTCCTTCCTCCCCTTGTGTCGGTCTTCCGCTCCAGACAGCTCTGGGCCTTTGTTAGCATCAGCGTCTGCGTGGACCCGTGTCTGTAGACCGACTGAGACTCCGCGGGTGTTTGTTTGTAACGTAATAATAACGTTGCGTGGTGGACCGACGCGGTTGAAGTCGTTGCGTGACGGCCGTGTTTGTCAGCCGGTTTGAGCTTGTGACGAGAGGCCGTGTTATTGTTGGTGGACTCGGGCTGTGGAGCCTCCATAGCTGGTCCAGGTTTGAGGTGAGCGGTCGCAGGTGCCTCGAACGGTGGAAACACCTCAACACCCCTCTTCGTTAAAACGGTTCACACCGAGACGACAGTTTTCTCCGCCAGCTGCAGGTCATTGTCACACCCCTCCGTGTGCCCGGTGTGCGGTGGATCGATCCCCGGTGTTGTAGTGATTTACCCCCCGGGACGACTCCGCTCGTTTCCTGGTGCTGGAGGTAACACGGGTCGGTGATAGCCTCGTCTTATGGACGAGCGGCGGATTTCCGGGTGTTTCGCGCACGGGACTGGAGAGCTGACATTTCCCTGACGCTGGATGGAGAGTGACAGGAAAACAAAGGCAGGACTGGTTCACTGGAAAGACCAGTTGTTGAGCAGGTTTGTGGTTTTACTCTTTCAGGAGCCGCTCGGCGCCTGGTCGGGTCTTTGACCCGCGTGTTTTTCTGTGGGTTGAGCAGCCTCAGAGAGAGCTGGTGTGTTTGAAGAGTCCCAGTGTCAGACTGTGTCACACAAAGGTAATTATGGACATGGCACTGCTTGTCATTTCCACATGGCCTGTAGGGACACTAATGCCAAACTGCTCATTTGAAGAGGTTGACCCTTGTTAGAGAAGAAGAGGCAGTAAAATACAGATTATACCACGCACACTGCTTCTCCGGGGTTATAACGTTTACTAATTAACTTAAAAGTTCTAGTTGTATACCTAATGGTTACTGTCTGGGTTTCATTCACGTCTGTCCAGCAGTTCACAAGATATTTTGCTAACTGACAGATAAGCTCCTACAGGCCCTTTATTGTCCACCTTGCCTTTCTTTAGCAGGTTCAACATTCTGCCTTTCACTCTCCACCCAGGTTATAAGTAACCACACCACCTCTGGTCCTTCCGGAATGACCACCACTAGGTTCAGGTTAGGTTTATTTGTCATGTGCGCAAACAAGGTCAACGATGCAATGAAATGCTGAGGACGAGAAGAACCATCTTGACTCGCCCCAGAAAAAACAAGAAATACCAAAGCATGCAGCAGAAACACCTAAAAACATACTAAATATACTACTAAAATGTTAAAAACAGACGATTTATTTGTCCCGATTTCCTTAATTTTGGGAAATCGGACAATACTTGCATGAGAAAATGATTTTACCGATTTTATTTATTTATTTGCAGGTAGTCTTCTGGTTACAACGGTCTCGAGGTACAACATTTCGAGGTTACGAGGCATCTCATTTCGAGTTACGCAGTTTTACATTGGTTTTACGTCGTAAAAACTGCGGCGCAGCGGCGGAAGAATACGTATTGTATTTCATTATTAAATGTACTGTACAGTATTTTATGTGTTTTTTGATAAATATGTAGCGTACTGCGTTAGGAAAATCGGTTTACGCCGCCGCGTAGGAACAAATCTACGTCGTAAGTCGAGGACTACCTGTATTTATTAGTTTTAACAATTGTCTGAACTTCCCTGATATTTCAGGGCACTTCCTCATGGCCAGTTAAAACAAGTTTGTATTGTTTCTAAGATATTGTTCAAGGGTATGTTTTTCACCAAAATAATATTGGAAAATTGAAGGTGCATTGTGACTTTATAACTCCTGACAATGTCACTTATAAAACAAAATTGGTATTGACCAAAATCGGAATCGGCAGGTTAGACTTTTTAGAAATGGGTGATCGATGATCGGCCAGAAAACTGCAATCGGTGCACCCCTAAAAAACATACTAAAAAATACTGCTAAAATACTAAAAAACAAGGCACCAGAGTTGAAAAAGAAATACATCTACAGTGTGGTTTGGTTAATAGTGAGGTTCTTTCAACATCATGGTTCTGTTCGGTTAGCGGCGTGGTCTTGTTAGCAGCTTAGCAGGTCCAGTCCGCAGCTTAATGGTAATAAGTAGGGATGCACAATATTGGATTTATGGCCTATATGCCGATTTTCCTTTGTCAGAACAAAATGCTTTTATTTAGGCTTATTTGCTACAAAGATTGTGCAACAGCTGTAAGAGCTGGTGACATATATTCAGTAACAGCTATATGCATAGCTCTTTAACTTATATTAAATGAAAAGTGTTAAATGTTATTTATTAGCATTAGTCACTTGTGATGATGTCTCACTTGTTTGTTCCAGGTTCCTAGCTGCAGTGTGGGATCCTCTGCACTCTTGTGCATGAGAGACAGTCTTTTTAAGTTCACAATTTTTGTTTATCCATTGTGCTGTAAGACTAATCATGCTAACGGGGCTAACACTTGACGTCCAAATGTCTGTGGTAAAACTCACCCAACAAGTGGTGCTATCGGCTATTAGCTTCTCACTGACGTCAGAAATGACGGCTTGTAACTCTGGTAACGTTACGTCGAAAAAATATCTGACTGCGGACGATGTAGCGAGGCTCAACTTAGTCCATAAATCTTCGAAACTCAACATCCACACCAACGAAAAATAAAACTTCCACACCGCCGATATTTTGAAATTTCCTCTCCGCCGTGAGCGCACGTGACGACATTGCGCTGCCGCTGCAACGTCATCACGTTGCGCTGCCACTGCTGGCAAAAGCAGCGCCTTTTATATCGGCGAGTTATTTTAATGGAATGTCCGATATTGAAATTTAACGCCAATATCGGCCGATTCCGATACCATAATATTGTGCGTCTCTAGTAATAATGATCGCAGCAGCACTAGTTTGTGTCTCCGTCCTGTAAACAATCCATAATCTCCTCTGTGCACATATTTTTAGATAGTCCTATGTTTCAAGTAAATGTACCTAAAAACACCAGGTACATTTAAGGTACATCCCGGCTACACCAAGCTGTTCTGAAACATTTCACAAGAATATTATCTAAGAAAAGTGTTTAAAATTCTTTTTTTATCCTTCTAAGGCACGTGTTTGCGATGCCGCTTGACTGTGTTGTTTCACTTTGTTTATTGAAGAAATCAGAATGAGCACTGACTGACACCTAGAAACAGAAAGAGTGATTTGTGTTACGAGTGTATTAAGAGTTAGTTTTTGAGGTGTCGTCTTGCTGTGACTGATCGATCTGCGGCTGTTTTGCTGCCTGAGCAAAGTTTAATCACAAACGTTCCTGCTTAAAGAACAACCAGAACCAAATATATTAAAGTAATCAGTGCCTTGGGGTGGGTGTCACGCATGAACTAACAATTTGTTGGTGTTGTTTTTTGTGAATCTTGTGCAATACCAAATTTGGCATTGTTTTAATAGGTGTTCAAAGTTTAAACCACTTTATTTGGATTAAAAATACAAGTTTTAGTTGTTTACAATGTTCTGCCTCAGACTTCAATGTGCATTTTGTTGTACGTTAACGCAGCACCTTACATTTTCATATTTTAGCTTGTACTTAGCTTTCTTTAGGGAACCCTCAGATATTTGTATTTTTATTCAGCTATTCAACATCTTAAATGCATAAAGATATGTATGTGGACCGCTTAAAATCATTTCACAAAGACAGTATAATGCATGCTTTATCAATTTTAGTTTATAACATTTACATTGACAGAATTCAGAGGTTGAAGTGAAGCATCCAGACAGTCATGATAAACCTAAAATATTTGATTTTCACCTTTTTAGAAATAAAAATGAGTAAGTAAACTCTTTGGTCTCAGTGAGGGGAAAGAGAAAAGGCAAACGGCTGCACTCGTCCAATTTGCTTCAAACTTAAGTAATTTGAAAACAGCACAACAGAGGAACTACACTTTGGATATTTTTTTTGTTATTGTTTTAATAAACAAAAGAAAGTTAAAATATGTCATCTAAATTAAGTCAGGTGCTCTGGACGGATACTTCTTTGGTGAAATGTTTCATCTTTTATCCAAAAGACTTCTTCAGTCTGATGCGCTGCAACAAACTCAGTCTTATAAATGGCACCTTCTCACAGTGCACCAACCACTTTACTACTGACAGCCACAACTATGACCATCGGCCTAACATTCGGTTGTTTGTGCCTTGATGGTTGCAATAACAGCATTGTAAGAGGAGGACCATTGAACACGGAGGCCCCTGTTTAACAATGGACAAGTTCACTTCACAAAGATGGCTTCCTTCACTCCTCAAACCAACATTCCTTTCTATCAAGGATGTGCACATCTTCATCCCTAAAAGAATGACCAGATGAGTGTAGACCGCAGAGTCCTGGCCTGATGATGTTGCTCTTCTGTGCTGGTCCATCCTTTTGGCCAGTGCCTGTTTAGTTTACTCGATGTAAGGCTGATCACAGCCCTCCTGTGTTCACCTTTGAAAGATCCAGTCCCCTGGCACAAATGGAGTAATATTGTGCATGTTCAGTGCCAGGACAGCTGCATTTCTGGATAAATTCTAGCTAGCTGACAAATATTCTCCAGATAAAACTTGTAATTTAACTTTAACAATCAAGCAACAATGTGCATACTCTCTATTTAGACGTAAGGTCACTTAGAAACACGTTTTATTCACTTTATAGTGTGTTTGGGTGTAGTTGAGCAACATTCAAATAGTTAGAGTCCCACATTTTGAGCGCAGTTAAGCTCTTCAGTGTTGGTCATTCTCACGTGTATGAGGTAATGCTGACGTCCTCTGAAGTTGTGCACAAAGATCTTTAGCGTTGACACCATTTTTGCTTCATTTGTTGTGCAAGTGTGTTAACTATTATCTTTTACTGTTGGTTTTAATCACAGGGGATTGTTGTCTTTTGTTCATAAACTGCAACAGCAACGCTCTGTGTTATGTGTGTGTACGGCACACCTTCAGCCTTGCGTAAACGGCTTTTGTGTTAACTGTTTTGTGGGACGTTGCAGCTGCCTTCTTGTCTTATTCAAAATTTCTGGTTGGTCAGGTACTGCCTTTTATATCAGGCTAAATCAGCTGAAAAGAGACGGTTTGAGCTGGTTCTGACTATTTAAGAATGGTCAAGCAGACCTGTAACCATTTCATCAAAGTAACCAGTCAGATAAACATCACTTTTGGTTGGTAGTGATAGTGGTTGGTTTGTTCGACAAATATAAACATGCACACCCACTCATGTTGAAATGGACCAGAAAGTTGGTTTGTGTCACTTTGGCTGAAGCTAATAGTTTTAACTTGAGTTTCACCTCGAACAAGTCAAGTGTTCAACCTGAGTAATCTTCTCGGCCTGCACTGAACGCATAATTTGTTAGATGTGTCTTTAAGCTGCAAGTCATTCTGTGAACGTAGATGATCTCCATGTAAAGAAGGTAGTCACAGTTCCAGTGTGTGGGATGCACTGTTTGGGATGAAGAGTGGATGGATGGAGGGCTGGTTCATGAGTGCAACGTTTACTTAAATATTTTATTAAATGCAGTTCAGTTTAAAATATTTTAATAGCCAAGACGTTTGTAATTAATTAATTAAGGATCATGTAATTCAGCTGCCTCCCCATAAAGTATTTTATTAAACCCTGCTGCTGTCCTTGGGTCAAAACTTCTGCCCTCATTTTGCAAAATTGTTTTCTAGGTCGTTCATGTTAGAGTCTATTTCCTCTGACATTGTACTCTCAGCAAGCTTTGCGCCTACATTAATTACTGTATTTAATTTACAAGACTATATACATTCAAAAAGATAGATTTTATCCAGTTTTTTTAGTAGATTGCTTATTATCAGCATGTTTTTTAGACCTGGACATTCAGGACTGTAGTCTCTGTGTATTCTTTCATAGGAGAGGTCCCTTGCAAGTGTCAAAATACAACTCTGTCCATCCAACTTGTTTACCCACTTTTCTTTTCTGGGTCACAGGGGAGCTGGCTCCAATCTCCAGCAGTCACTGTGCGAGAGGCAGGGGACACCCTGGACAGGTTACAAGTCCATCGCAGGGACACAAAGAGACAAACAACCATTAAAACTCTCACTCAAACCCAGGAACAATTTAGTTACCAATTAAACTAACATGCATGTTTTTTGTTCTGGGGGAGGAAACCGGAGTACCTGGGTGGGGGTGGGGGGAAGACTGGAAGAACATGCAAACTCCACCCAGAAAGGGTGTGGAGACAATCCTGCAACATACACTTTAAAATTTATGCATACTTAATAGGGGTGCGAATCTCTTGTGTCTGGCGATTCGATTCCGATTTTTGGTGTCACGATTTGATTCATAATTGATTTTTCTATTCAGAAAATATTTTTCTTTTGAAATGGTCATAAATTTAGCTTCAGTTATGAAACTCACAATCTAAAAAGAATAAACAACAATGTAAACAACAAATAGAACATTTATTTAAAACAATAATTTTGGGTTCCTTACTGTATCAAATTTTTTGCATCGTTTGATATTTATACCAAAAATAGGAACAAATAATACAGGAGTGCATAAAATTCTGTAACTTAAATTACCAGTACAGTATTAGCTTAGTTGACTGGATTTCTCTAAAACAATAAAATAAAAAGAAAAATCTAGGCACAAGTAATTAATCCATCCATCATCTTTAACCACGTCTTTTCGAGTCACTGGGGTCACTGGTGTTCATGTCCAACCATCACTGTGAGAGAGGTGGGGGACACCTGGACAGGTCTCCAGTCCATCAGACAAATAATTCACAATATATAAATACAACAGTAAACTGACTTCAGCCAAACATAGTGCATTAACCTTTAATTCAAAATAAAATACAGACGTCAGTTTTTTTAAATTTTTTTTTATTTATTTTTTACTACTGTGAGTATTGTTTCATATTTGGTAACTCTTTTAACAAAATTTCAAAACCTTTGCAAACCTGCATTAAAATCTCTTCTGAACTGTAATTTATAAACCATAAATTGTATAATTTAGAACAGGCTCCATGTGATGTGTCTCATCTGGCCTCCAACCTGTTAAAAAGACAAATTACATAAAGTTTGTTGTACAACTTATCCATAAGTTTTAGTTGCCTTCTTCATCCCTGATCTGGCCTTTTCTTTTGTTTTTTTGCCAAAAGGCAATGATCGCTTCCTCCTCCGTTGACTCCATGACTGAAATGATGAGAAATTAACAAATCTGTCACGAGCAAATTAAACTCAAGTCCAGCGTGGCTGCGGGAGGTTCTGGACATTTCCTGCTGTGCTGGTCTGAAGTGTGGGCTGCAGGACCAGCGCTCCCTGTTTTTTTTATTTTTTTAAGCACTTTTTAATAACATATAAACACAGGACACTGCTGCAGCTGCCAGCTCTCGCCTTTTTTTCCCGACCTGTCAATCAATTCAGTGGGCGTGTCAGCAAATGACCAATCAGCGACCTCATTTTGTCCCGTGGAGCTGACTGAACCCGACAAAATTAAGGAAATAACGTCAAGAATTCAGCACGAAAACGCGAGAATGTACGCGAGAACATACGCAGAGCTGTGTAGGTGAACTGCCTGCATTCAGTATGCACGTACGGAGCGGCGTACAGCCATACGCAGAGCTATACTGCGGGCTTTAGGCTTGTTAAAGATAGGAGTAGTAATGTTCTAACAAGTGAGGAGAGTGTGACGGGAAGACAGAAGGATTACTTTGAAGAGCTAATGAATGAAAAGAATGGAAGAGACAGAAGAGTAGAGGTCATAGAAACTGTGGACCAGGAAGTGAGAAAGATTAGTGAGAGTGAAGTCCGGAAGTGCTGAAAAGAATGAAGAAGGGGAAGGCAGTAGGACCTGGTGACATACTACCAGTGGAGGTTTGGAAATGTCTTGGAGAGATGGCAGTGAGTTTTTTTGACTCAAATATTCAATGGAATATTTGAGGGTGAGAAAATGCCTGAAGAATGGAGAAAACGTGTGCTGGTGCCCATTTTTAAGAACAATGGTGATGTACAGAGTTGTAGCAACTACAGGGAAATTAAGTTGATGAGTAATATGATGAAGATCTGGAAAAGAGTCGTGGAAGCAAGACTTAGACAAGAGGTGACTATTTATGAGCAGCAGTATGGTTTCATGCCAAGAAAGAGTACTACAGATGCCATCTTTGTTTTGAGGATGCTGATGGAGAAGCACAGAGAGGGTCAGAAAGAACTCCATTGTGTCTTTGTGGATTTAGAAAAAGCATTTGACAGGATGCTGAGGGAGGATGTGTGGTATTGTATGAGTAAATATGGAGTGGCAGAAAAGTATGTTAGACTGGTACAGGACATGTATGAGGACAGCAGGACAGTGGTGAGATGTGCTGTAG
>JARVLU010000583.1:14415558-14427236 GCA_031762415.1 Simpsonichthys santanae | reverse complement strand
CTGCAGTTTGAACTAGTCTGAAGCTAATGAGCTCTCACTGTGTGTGTGTTTTAGTGGCTGCTGCAGAACACACACACACACACACACACACACACTCGAGTTTGCGGCAGCAGGTGATTCATTCTTAATCTTTCATTCCAACAGTTATGGATTAGCCCTAATCTTCCCCACTGAGACTCAAGCCTGAAAGACTGACTGACGCTGAGTGTGTGTGTGTGTGTGTGTCTTTGTTTAGCTGTGGGACGTGATAATTGTTTCCCTTGTTGAACTGAGTGCGATGCCTGTAATGACAGGACATGATATGATTGAAGCAGATACGTAACACAGACTGTCAGGGCACTCGACTCTGAAACATAATACACAGCAGGAGGAAGAGGAGGAGGTCTTTACACAGAAACACGTCTCGGGTTGTGTTATTTTTTATTTCCTTTCTGGATTAGGAAAAAAACAAAACAAAAATGAATGAAATTTTAAAAAGAGGTTTGACAAACTATGTATTTCAAGACAAACAAATGAGAAGATAATTTAACTGTTCTCCAAACCTTTTTCTTTTATGGACTTCTTTTGGTACATTTTTGATCATAAGTCTTCAATCAGCCTGTTTATTTTATTTTATTTTTTAAATATATTTTCTTTCCAAAGAGCCAGTCTGTCTTGCAGTCTTTTAACGTGGTCTTTGAAGCAACATTTCTTCAGGCTTTAAACGTTTTTCTTTGCTCTTTAACTGATTTAGCACTGGCATCTTGGCAAAGAACGGGTGATAAATGGGATCTTACACATTTTCTACAAGCAGCCTGTCATAAAGATAAGATTTGTTCAAATTTATTTAGTTGAATCTATTAAAGAATCCCAAAGATAACCATTTGACTGACATATAATATTTTTGTACCACAGATGTGATTCACTAAGAGCTATTAGATGGAAACTTGTAATAAAGTGGAGAAGGATGCATCTTTGTTCAGTTTCTTGCTGCATTCCTTTTTTTTTATTTTAATATTTGACTTTTATCAGCTGCTGTATATAATTAATACTTCTTTTGACCTTCTTTTGTCCACTTCTCACAATTACTGCACAATATGGACACACTTGTCCAAAAGTATATGGGAAACACATGATCGAATCAAAAAATGCAACATCATCTGAAAAAATACACGTTCAGCATTTACCTGAATAATATTAATGAACCCTCGCTAATATCTTAAAAACACATTATTTCACAATTCAAAGTGGGGAGAAAAAAAAAAATCCTGACAGCAAACCAGAAATCACAAGTTGCACAACCTGCAAGGAAATAGTGCCTGAACACATCACAGAGAGGATGCTGCCATCTGGACAATCCCCTCAGTAAGAAAAAAAAGATCATATGAATAATCCCTGAACAAAGCTACGAGGTGCGGTGGCAGAAATGATTATATTGTGTGGCGGTGGTATAAGAGAGAGGAGATGTAAAGAAAATGAAAGCCGAATGAGGCGAAATGAAAGCAATCACAGACAACGGCGATATGAAAGGACTGGGTGGTGCCGCGCTGCAGCAGGAGGGGAGCAGATTGGCAAAGGTGCTCCAAAATGACCCGAGAGTTATATTTTAGGACGTATAGGAACGACGAGAAGGAGCCCATTTGAAGAGGAGTGATTAAAAAGCTGAGGAGGTGACGAGGGAGAAGGAGCTGGGTGGATTGGAAGGACTGGTGGTAAATGCAGGTCTGTAAAGAGCTTACAGCAGCTGAGGAGGATTGAATGGAGGGACAACCTGGACAGGATTACACCGAGGCCAAAACAAGAGGAGGCCTGGATGAGCAACATGGACCAGTAACCCACATTTCTCCCCGTGTCCTCCAGTAACCCTTGATTTACACGGGCGTTGACCATTACAACGCTGTTTAACGCCACACACAATCATGCTTTAATTAAAAGAGCTCGTAGAACAGAGCTACAGTCTGAGGCTTATCTGTGCGTTCGACAAGCTATTAAATATTACTCCCAATTAATTAGGTTCAGGGTAGTGGTGCCAGCTGAGACTGGACCTTTATGTGTTAGAAGTCTCAGAAATGAGACTGGAATTTGTCATCAGTGTTGTAAAATGTCAGAAGAGTGTGAAGGTCCCAGAAAACTGAAAATTGCACTTTTTTTTTATTTGAGTTTTTGCAGATAGCGTGCAGCATTGACACCCTACATTTGGCGTTTTTGGCAAACCTGTGACGATACGTTCTTCGATGTCATTAAGCTACAACTGCAGAGCTTTTAGTTAGCGTGGTTGTTTTTACTCAACATTTAGATTTAAAAGAACAACAGTAATAAAAAAGACGTGTGAAAGTTTGTGTAAGTCTATTTCAATTTGCAATCGTGCTGATTTTAAGGATTTTTTTTTTTTAAATCAACCAACATGCGGCTCGTTTTCGCTGAATTTCTTCTATAGCAATGTGAAGTGTGGTGCAAAAGTTAAAACTACCCTGAAAGTGCCTGTGACGTGCATACTGAACAAATACAAAAAGTGGATGAAAACATTTTTATTACATTGAAGAAATTTATCACGAGACATGCGGTTTTACCCATTTTGTCGCGTAGCTGGTATATTTTCTGAGCCAGGGTGAAACAGGAAGTGACATCAAAGGGGAAACTCGTTTTTTTGTGACAGCCTTATTTAAACTCTGACTGTTCGACTCTCCCAGTTGTTCAAAATAATCTAAAGAACCATCAGATTCTTTGTTGCTGTCCATGTTGTCAGCCATTGTAGCCATGCAGGTGTTCCCCTATGACATCACTTCCTGTTACTGCACATGTGAATAGCTCAACAATCTTTGTGATCTTTTCAAAATGTGTTCATATTTATTATGAACATTTGATGTCACAGGCACTTTAATTTCTTTATACTTACTAGTATTTGTTCTATACTGTATACAGTAAACTGTGCCAGTTTTACAAAACTACTTTTTTAACTTCCTTTAGCTACTAGCTGTGCTGCAATGCTAACGCTAGCTTGTACGTAAACATGATAAGGGGGAGGTTTCTGTTCATGTGTGTATCAGTGCTGCAGTTAACAAGGTCTGTAATATTTTAGTCATAACAATTTGTTGTTCTTTGCTTTGGTTTATGTTAATTTACTGTGGACTAAAAAATAATCAAGATTACACTTGAACCATTACAGTATTTCTGATAATGAAAGATCCAGGCCTTTACCATTAGTTGAACTTTAGTTTTTTTTTTAATGTCTAGTTCATAAATTTTGCAAGTTTACTTCTGACTAGCTGTAATAAGAACAATAGTAAAATGTTTATCTGTAAGAAAAATACTTTTGGATTTAGAATTTATGTTTAAGTCATTTTATTTGGAGTATCTGTATTTTTAAATCAATTGCTTCTTTATTTCTTCAGTCTTGTCATATAACACTTTTTGTTATTTAACCGCTTTACAACCACAGTCATTTTATTTTACTTTAATAGGTAGCCTAGTTCTGGGTTACATTGTTTCTTCTGCTCTCTGAAGCCCGGTTGTGTTATTCTCAGCCTTTGTAAAAAAGTGATTTTGTGGATATTTTTTGTGATTGTGTTCTTATGCTGGAGGTGTAAAGTTATAAGGTGTATTTGCATCATAACCTAAGTACTAACTGCTTGATGGATTTAGAATAATTTGTTGTTTTAGCATCAATTCTGTTAATGTTTCAGTGACCCTGACCATGTTTAAGTTGTGATATCCCTCTGCCACAACAGGATAGGGGTGGTGCAGGGGAGGTACCAGCCCTCCACTTCCTGTATTAATCCATAACCTTGTTAGGGCCCAAATGGAAGCAGATAATAATAATTAAAAAAAAAAAAAAACTATCTGAGCAAAGGAAATGAAAGCGGAAGCAATGATTTCATAATAAGAGTAGGTGAGACAGAAACCAGGTGGGCAGGAAGTAAAACCAACCAGAATGAACAAAAGAACAGCTGGTTTTCCAAAATAAAACAGGAAGCAGCATCTCCGAGGAAGCGAAGCAAGAATTCTGACCATAACAGGAAGGCAACAACAACAAAAACTCCACAAATAAACCAGACAGTACTGACACGATGCGACAAAACTAAATCGTTAACGCATGTTCACAAAAATACTGAGATCAAGAAAGGTGAATGTGCATCAGAGGTGGAAAAAAAAGGCAGCTAAAATATCATTTTTCTACATTTACATTTTACTGAATAGTTTGTAATAATTGTATTGCTGCAACAGCATTTTACTTAACCTGATCAATCAAGACTTCAGATCATTTGTTACTCATCATGTCATTAAAACCTCACATGAAGCAAACTGTGGTGAAAAAAAAACTGTAGGAGCAACAGTTTTTGGATCACTTCCATGTGGGATTTGTCAGAATCATAGCAAATATAAATATGAAATATATATAAAATACTCTCCAGAACAACAAAAAGCAATTCATTTCTCAATTTGGCTCAATGATTGAGTATTTTATCAGCTGTAATGAGTATCTCATGATAAACGCCTGATCAGATCACGAGGATTCGGTCTGTTCTGCTCATTAAAGCAGATGCTGCTGTCGCTGTAGTGGCAGCGTTCTGCAGCCAGATTAGTATTGTAAAACTGTTTTGGTATGCATCGAATCGATCAGCCAGCGGGCCGTCCTGCCAGTCACTTTTTACACGCACTTATTGGCCTGGTTGTTGCTGCGAGGCTTGATAATGGCTGTCGGCTCGCCAAAATCACTCAACCAACGTGAAGGAGCCAAGAAAGTGTAGCAAGGTCAGCTGCTCAGGATGCTCCAGTGATTTGTTGCCTCCTTTGTGTTTCTCTCTCTGCGTGTGTGTGTGTGTGTGTGTGTATGTGTGTAAGGGAAAACAGTTGTGCCTCCTGCACACGCTCCCGCGAAGGTGCATCATTCAATTTCAGATTGAATTTCACTTGGTTGATTGAGTTGTTTTTTGCTCTCATGCATTAAAAATAAGAACCACCTCCTGTTTGTTCTCCCCGCTGGGCCCAGACGTCCCATCATTCCTCACCGCCGCCTCCCCGTTGTACCTCTCCCGCCCCGAAACTCCCGCCTCTTTATGTTGCGCATTGATTTTTTTCGCCGTCTTGTTTCCTTCCTCTTGGTTTTGTGCAGTCGCATGACAGTCATTAGCCTGATTACACAAACTGTAATTACATAAACACACACACGCAGAGTCGCAGATGTTGCCTTGTGATTCTCGTCACCGTACGTCTGCAGAGCCTCCTCTGTGTTGGTGCGTTTGTTTGACTCCGGCCTAAGAAGAGATCATTGATTACCATTTTTTAATGTGAGTGTGTACTTTGGAGTTCTCCCTTCACACACACTTTGCTGCACAAAGGCATCACAGTCCTAGAGGCTCTGTCGCACACACACACACACACACACAGCCACATTTCTGAGCCCTCCTGAAAAGTTCCTTAGAAACCGGAGAAAAGTTGCAGCCACAGGCGCCACGCCCTCCCACCAGCCCTGCAGAAATGGGCTCATTGAGCCAGGCTGTAATCACACACACACACACACACACACACACACACACACACACACACACACACACACACACACACACACACACACACACACATATAAATCAGAGAAGAGGCCACAGAAACGCAGCCATTGACCCACCAGTTAACCGGCAGCGCTCACTGCAGCTCTTCAACTCAACATCAATACACACACTCAACAAATGAATACCCTGCAGTAAGTTCCTGTGTGAGGAGCACCAGAGTATTGAGGCCTTTTGGCTGTATATCAGTAACACACACACACACACGTGTTTTATAAAGTCATATATAATGGATGATTCCTCTGTGAGTGTGTGTGTGTGTGCCAGCCTTCAGATTTGGTCTTTAATCCTGCTGGATTGTCAGATTAGTGCAACAGCTGGGTCCTCCACACTGATCTTTTTACCTCTCGGTGTCAGAGTGGATCTGTTGGATCAGCGTGTGTCACAGGTCCAGTCCATTACCCTACTTCAGGCAGGCTTAAGTGTCAATACTCGGTCGCGTGACCTTTCGCTGAGCGTGTGGTGAGCGTCTGTCTGTCTCGGAGACACGCACACGTCCTTTTTCGCCTGTGCGGTCTCCGTTCTCTTCATGCGTCGTTCAGAGGAATCGCGCTCGAGACTCCAGCCAAGCAAACGCTTAGAACGTGTAGTTTGTGTTCACACCGCAGCTGCTCTTTCTTCGACACGTAAATTATGTTTCGATCAAGAAAAAATCTCAGAAGGGTTGAGAAGACGAGGTAGAGCTCTTGAAGTGTCATATTTTTATCACTTACCTGGCCGTCATTCTGTCGTTAAACACTGGGGGAGTTATTTTTACCACCAGTCAGTCGCGTTAATTACTTGTCAGTCTGTTCACGGATCAGCTGTGCTCCAAGTGGGCCAGTACTCACCATCACGCAGTACCAGGGTTCCTACATTTTGGTCCTTGGCGTATACCGTCACTTCTCAGGAACAGGTCTTTCTACGTTTTGGTTTCGTCAGTGAGATTTTGGCCACGATGACTGAGCAACACGCTGCTGCCTTCTCTTTAAGTGCTTAAAATTAGACAAATAATTACCGTAATTTCCGGACTATAAGCTGCTACTTTTTTCATGCACTTTAAACTGCAGCTTATATAATTGCTGCGGCTAATTTATGGTTTTTTTTTTTTTTTTTTTTTTTTTTTTGACGGGCTAACAAGCTTCATGCCACAGAAACATTTAGCTTTGTCACACCCAGGTGCTCACATTGCTGCCCGAATCACGCCTCACTTGGGGGCTACGATCAGTGACTTCCTGGTAGACTACTATATATATTTATTTATTTTTTTATCAGCTGTTGTTCAGAAGAAAAAAATACTGTATTTATGCATGTTACTGGTACTTATTTAATTAAAAGTTTTTTTAAATATCAGTTTACAACATGAACACCCATGGCTTATAGCCAAGTGCGGCTTATTTATGTCAAATTTTAATTGTCGTTTTTAATTTAGCAGGCGCAGCTTATATTCATGTGCACTCAATAGTCCAGAAATTACAGTATTTAATGTCACAGCTGATAAACAATCACAAGCAGGATAGAAAACAAACTGCATTACGTGTAAACACAAGTCGTAAATTGGACAAGTTGATAAAGTGAAAATAACAAGATGCTAGCTAAAAGTCAAAGCAGATAAAACACGTAAAGCTAAAGCTGAATGCTAACTTAAAATCTAAAAGTAGCAAATTACATGCTGAAAGCTAAAAGAAGCATAGTGCTAACTAAAAGTAGCAAAACTCTAGCTGATGGGTTAAAGGAGCAAAGTTCCAGGTACAAGCCAAAGTAGCAAAGCGCAAGTAAAAACTAAAAGTACCAAAATGCTATCTAAACATAGCAAAACACAAGCTAAAGGTGCTTTTAAATGTTGTCTAAAAGTAACAAAACAAAAACTAGTTGTAAAGTTTTAGCTAAAACTAAAATAGTTAAAGGGTAGCTAAAAGCTAAAAGTGGCTATAAATAGCAGAGAATGTCCAAATGTTTGCTTATTCAGATCAGCAGCACAAATGTTGAGATCAGCAGCACAAATGTTGGAAATAAACATTCAGAAGTGTTTGTGGGGGAGTGGTGGTGCAGTGGGTGGGCCTGTGATCGGAAGGTCGCCGGTTCAACTCCCCAGACAGACAACATCAAAATGTGGGTGGGAAAGTGAAGCACCCACACCTGCCTCCACCCTCATTTGCCCCACTCTGGTCCCTTGAGCAAGCCCTTTAACCCCCACCTTCTGCTCCCCCATGCTCCCTTGTTGCCAGCTCTCTGCTCCACACAGAGGGCTGTGGTAGCTCGGTGGTCTGTGGTTGTGTCAGGAAGGACATCTGGTGTAAAAACAGTTGCCAAGTCTGGTGCACGTCGGTTTGCTGTGGCGACCCCTGGAGAAGGGAGCAGCCGAAAGAAAGAAAAAACAAACACATACAATTTTTTTGTTTAGTTTGACAAATGATGTAAACATTTCTCTGGCTTCTTTTTGAGGCAGATGTGTGAGATGGGCCCTAAAAAAGTCTTTGGATGAAGACGGCTCCAGATGGCTGTGGAGCGATTCAGGTTCATTCGTTTTGTTCCTGAAGCTCCCGGACCAACTGTCAGCACATTTTCCATGAGAACTTAGATCGTCTTTGTCCTCAGAACTGGGTGTGGAGATAATAGCACAATAATATTAGAGCCTGGATGGTTTGAAGTCGTGCAGAATAACAAACTAGAGCCCATGCATGTAAGGCCATCCTCCCACAGAGATTTAAAATGTTTAATTTGTCTTTAGACGGCGAGAGAATCCGACCAGCGTGGCTGCGATTTGGATCAGCCTCTGCTGAAATATTAGGAATCCAGAAAAGACTAAAAATAGTGGGAGGAGAACGCAGTGGCTGCTGCTCACACTTACCGGTCACAGCGAGCGCTCGTGTGTGAAAAGTTAAACAAACATGTCGGCAAAGATCAGAAACACGCTTGGCAAAGGTTCCTCTCTTCCCACTCAGCGCTGCTCACTGAACCTGCCTTTTAGCGCCGAAAAACACATTTTAGATGCTTCAAATCAAAGTCAAGAGGTAAAAAAAAACATCTCCTATAAGCGTTTTATTTTAAATACATACGTGTAGAAGTCCTGCTCGTATCACCTTTTAATCCTTTAAACCTCTAATGAATGTCAAATCGCTCGGTGGGAACTGAAGAGCAGAGCCTGCTCACGACTCCCTGCTGCTGCCGGCACTGGAAAGCTGCTCTGAAAAAGAAATGGCTTCATATTTGAAGTGGTTATGCTCAGTTTGTTTAAAATAATTATAATCGTATATTTTAGTGACAGTATAAAGAAGAGTTAAAAAAAAATTTTTTTTACAACAAAGCAGTTATTGCAAATATGTATTTAATGTGCTCTGGAGCTCTGTTTTGTTTATTCTAATCTGTCTTTGATGGGCAATCATGTAATTGCTTGTGTGTTCGTCTGCCTGTTAGCAAAATATCTCATCAACCACTGGACAGATTTTAATGAAATTCTTCTAAATGAATCGTTGCATTTACATCTACAACTGATTTGGTTTTGGAGCCGTTTTGGTTCAAAATGGCTGCCGCAGCTGATTGACCTTAAAAAGCACAATTACGACTGCGGTTTAGTCACTTTTACAGCCATTGAACAGAAATTTGATGTGGTAGTAGCTGAGAGTCATCCCAATCACAGTCTCTGAGTGCTAATGTTTGTTCTAACCTTTGGCATGCAGGTACTCATTTCTTCAAGAGATGTTAGTTGAGTTTAGATTTCTGTGCTTAAAACATTGTGAACTGTTTCTTCCCCTTAGAGGAGAAAATTATAACGCTTTAAATCACTTTTAATTTGAAATCTGAGGAAGGTAAAACGAGTTTCACGTGCCAGAAGGCATCAATTCAGATCTGTTTCAGAGGTTATTGTCAGTAAAATCTGCTGAAGTGTCGTTAAAGGATTCGGGTGTTTTTTTAAAACTCTCAGTCAGAACCGTAACCGCGGCTGGCTGCCCTAACGGTGCAGATAAGTGCTTCTGACTGTTTTCTCAGAGGGTATGGATCTTTAGCTCTCTGGAGGCGTTGTCTACCATCCGCTTTTGGAGGTTTTTGCTCCACATTAAAGAAACAAAAATTACCACGTTGGGTTTTCCTGACTGTTTTAGAGAAAACCCACGGGTCTGCAGTCCCTAAATATAGAACCATTTTGTCTATATTTTAATTATAGAACTGTTTTTGATACTACGAGATGTGTAAGTGTAGTTTTACCAACTGCTGGTTCTGTAAAATGGATTACTGATGGGATTGCTGCCTGCTGCACCTGCTGGAGGGGCCTCCCTGTCAAGCACCTGTCACTGTCGCCTCCAATCATTTTTTCTGTGCCACCTCCTCCTCTCCTCCTGCAACTGTCACGGTGGAGCATATGCATTGGGCAATGTGCTTTTTTCATGTCAAACCACTTTGCATCCCACTGATTTCACATTAAATTTCAATTTTCAGCCACTTACTGTAGGCTTAGATGAGGAAACCTGCTGCTTTTTCTGACCTGCAGACGTTCTAAACCAGAAATATGTATAAAATTAAACTTTGAGCTTGCAAAATGATTAAAATATCATCCATGTTTGATATAAATCTTTTACGTATAAAAGTTATACATAAAATCACTTTTTATTGGACTTTATTCACAAAAGACTGCAATAAATCTTCCCATCAGCAATGCTTTAAATATTTTACCACAAAGTCAGAGACTCCAGGTTGTTAAATTAGACTTTTTGTTACAATGAAGGCTGTTTATAAAGAGACGAAAATCACCAGAAAAACAGCATTTTCTGTACAATTACAGAGAAAAAGCTAAAAGCTGAATGTCTGCTAAAAATACACAGAAAAAGCTGAAGCTGAACTAAATTCAACTCATCAGAAGAAAAGTTAAAATTCACAAAATACTGTAGTAACCAGAAATCTGTTAGCTAAGCAGTAGCTAAAACTAACAAAACAGTGGCTGAATGTTAAGAACCGTAAAACTAAAACTAGCTAAAAGATAAGTTGGAAAAATCAGGTAAAGTTCAAACTAGAAAAAGAGTAGCTTAAGGCTGAAATGACCAGAACAGTAGTTAAAAGCTAAGACCAGCAAAACAGATGTTATTAAATACAAGCAAGAGTAGCTGAAAGCTAAAATTAGCAAAGCAAAAGCTAAACCATAGCTAAAGTAGCTGAAAGATAAATTCTGCAACAGTTGTTAAACAGTAGCTGAAAGCTAAAAATTGCAAACTTGTAGCTAAAAGCTAAAAAGGTTTAAAAAATAACTGTTCAAAACAGTAGCTGAAAGCTTAAAATTATCAGAATAGGAAATAGCTAAATTTTGCAACACAGGAGACAAAGGTTAACATTTGTAAATTTCTAGCTAAAAGCAAAAAACAGCAATATAGCAAGAGTAGCTGAAGCAAAAATCAACAGAACAGTAGCTCAAATTTGTGAAAGAGTAGCTAAAAGTTAAAATTAGCAAAGCCAAAGCTAAAACATATAGCAAAAGTAACTGAAAGCTAAATTCTGCAAGACAGTTGTTAAAACTGTGGCTAAAAGCTAAAAATAGCAAATTAATAGTTAAAAGATTTTAAAAAAAAACAGTTGTAAGCTAAAATGATCAACACAGTAGCTGAAAGTATAACAGTAGAAAATAGTAAAATTTGCAACACAGTGGGCAAAGGTTAACTTTTGTAAAGTACTAGCTAAAAGCAAAGACCAGCAAAACGGCAACTAAAAGCTAAAAATAGAAAGAGTAGCTGAAGCAAAAAAATCATCAGAACGTAGCTAAAATCAGTGAAAGAGTAGCTGAAAGTTAAAATGAGCAAAACAATAGCTAAAAGCTAAAACTATCAAAATGCTAGCAATAAACTAAAACTGAAGTGAACTTGCTGAGTGGATTTTAAAGAGCACAACGTTTTTCAAAGATTTGAAGAAATAATTCTGTATTTCTGAGGGAAACGATGTAACTAGTTACATAAATCAAAAGCTACAACATAAAGACCAGAGCGTTTTGAAAAGAGCTGAAAAAGAACAAAAAACGTCTGATATAAACTAAACATAGAAAAACCAATACAGGTAGTCCTCGGTTTACGGCGTACTTGGTTTACGGCGTTTTGCGTATACGGCCGTCGCCCCCCCAGTGACGTCATCACCCCTCGCGGACTTTTTTTGCAGCATTTTATGTTTTTTTTT
>JARVLU010000583.1:14395344-14407129 GCA_031762415.1 Simpsonichthys santanae | reverse complement strand
CCCCCCCCCCCCCCCCCCCCCCCCCCCCCGCGACGGAGAGCGGCTGCTCCTCTGCTTTAAAAGGCTGAGGTGGTTTTAACACCTGATGCCTCCTGGTCGCTTCCTTTCACTGGTTTCCAGACACATTCCACTGTGGACCTGAGAGTCCAGGGTAGACCCAGAACTAACACCTTGGGACCCCCCAGGAGTGGCTGGAGAGGGAAGTCTGGGTTTCTCTTCTAAAACCCGTTGCTTCAACATCCTGACTGATAAGCAGCAGAAAATGGCTTTTTATTAAATACATTTAGTAACTGCTGCTGTTTGCTTTTACAAACACTTGTAGTAATTTATGTAAATAACCATGTAATGCAAAAACACATGTATTTATATTATTATATCAAAAAGTATGTAATGCGAAATAACTGTCTACCAAAATCTGCTGCTTTATAAAAACTCTGGTTCTTCCATCAAAACTAAGTTAATTGAGAAAAAATAAAATGTTTTGTGACTTTAAAGTCTACTTTAAAAAAAAATATATATATATACTTGTATATATATAAATAATTAATACTGTACTTCTCTTTTAGTCTCAGACGGAGGGAGGAAAAACCCTCTCAAGTTCACAAGTTAATTGCCGTGCTGTCCTTGGGTGCTTTGCAGTCTGAGCATCGCTTCCATTCGACTCTCAGCGACCAGCTAACCCCGTGTCCCCCCCCCCCCCCCCCACTCAAAGCTTTGATGTTTCTCTGCCAGAATCCCAGCTTTAGATCAACTCATTAACTATGCTCCTCCAGAGAGTCACAGACTGACAGATGTTAGCCCGTCCAGCATAATGCAGCCTGCGCCTCCTCTCAGACAGCTGTGCGTGTGTGTGGATGTAATCTGCCCCAGTGGTTTCTCTTTTGGATAACGTGATGAACAGCTCAGCCGTTCACGAGGAATAACTCTAATCTTTGTCATTTGCACCTCCTCCAGGAACTGATGCGGTCCCCGTACATCGACGACGAAGGCTCGGCGAGGGATGACTTCTACGACGATGAGGACCTCTACTCAGGCTCCGGCTCTGGTGGTGCGTGTGTGTTGTTTTTGTATTGTGTATGTGTGTGTGTGTGTGTGTGTGTGAGGTTACGCACTCATGCCCCGGCTCTTTCAAACCCGACAGCTGCTTGGTTTCAATCTGCTGACCCGAAAGCCTCCGCCCTGCCTCCCTCGGCCGCCTGCCTTTGAGGTGCGGAGGCCGCGCACACGTCGCATCAAGATCCCGTTTGGCTCATCAGCCGAAAACACCTTAGACGCCCCTCGCAAACGGACACTAACCCTGGCTCGATTCCTTGAGATCTTCTCTTCTCTAATCAGATTACAGTCCACACAGATTAGACGATCACACGAGCAGTTGTGTCCAACTATGCCGGCGCACGTCTTCCTCTGGAGTTTTCGTGTGTCTTAAGAATTACCTACTTAACGTGAATCACATCGGCGTAGCTCGGCTTATGATCCGAGCTCGTCCACGGCTCGTTCTCATCAGGCCTGACCCGTTGCGGGCGGCGTGAAATAAATTAGGATTCAGAGCAGGAGAGCGCGGCAGAGGCACCCCCCGTGGTTAAAACAGCAGCCGGGCAAATTGCTCCATCTGAAACCGTGATGTCGAATCGAACGTTTCCAAAGAACAGCTTCAGTTTTTTAACAGACGTGTGCTTAACGTGCAGCACCGCTGCTTCGGCAGAGGCATTCTGTTGCGTTAAACATAAGCCGCGTCGCAGGAGTCCATATTCCCATAGCCTCTCCTACTCTTCATGTCTTTGTATCTGCAAATTGAATTTGCTTCTCTTTCAGCCCAAGTAGCTTCTCAGCTGTAGCAGAATGGAAGGCGGGGTAACGTTATTATGACACTCAGAGCTGTTCATCTCCTCCTTTCTCCTGAAATGGACTTCATGCACAAACAGTCGCGCACCACAAGTAGTATAGACCCTGAGAGACCAAAAGTCACAACACGAACAACCAGCTTCCTGTAGTTATTTGTAAAAGATTTACTCTTGACATCTTAACTCAAAATTTACTATGGCTACTTCAATTTACAGTTTGTTCACTTCTTGTTGTCAGACAGCCAAAAAATATATAGATTACATTTCAGTTTTAGCTGTGATTGCTGTGCTAAGTCATCGTTTAGGTCTAAGTAATGTGACAAGACAAATTAAGCCATGGATCTACCACCCGCTTCGAACGTTATCAACCATTAAATGGCCATTATTACTTATTATCATCCCCATAAGTAGCAGTCAGACTGCCCCCCCGTACCTCCTACTAGATTTAAAGGTACGTTGTTAGCATTGGTACCGATGATAAGAGGCTCCGTTTTTAGCTTTGTCTTTAGGTTTACAGTAAAGGGTCTGGCGTTAGGTTTAGGTACAAGGGTAAGGGGGGTTATGTTTAGGGTTGGTCCTCTGGGTCAGGTGTCACGTTACATTTACAAAAAGGGTTATATAAGCTGAAAAAACCCCATAAAAAAACACTTTCTGGTTTACTCCGGTGACACGCTGCCTATTATCACAGATGAAAACGCTAATGACGTGCCTTTACACCTGCTAAGAGGTAGGTGGGGCAGTTTCACCGCTACATATGGGGATGATAACAACTAATAACGGCCATTTAATGGACTGATAACATCCAAAGCCGCTTGATCTACTGTAATGATAATTACCGTATTTTTCAGACTATATGGTGCTCTGAAGTATAAGTCACATTTATTTATAAGTGTATTTCACAAAGTACAAGATCAGACATTTAACCTGAAATAACAACACAGAACTGGGAACACAACAGAACATAACACTGGGATCCTGAACAGGCTTAATTGACATAACGACAAGCAAGTTATCAGTAAATTCGCCAAATTCTACCTCACTTTTGGGGGCATTTTATTCATGTTAAGTTTTTTCAGTTGTCTCTAAGTGAATGTTGGTGGGGTTAGCAGTGGAGGAACAACATATAGTTGTTAAAAGCCTAGAGGGCCCTCTCACGGCTGCAAATGGTAAAGTTTACTCTTTGGTTCACGTCAGTATTAATGAACATTTAACGTGTCAGTCAAAAATTGCGTCATGAATAGGGGAATATAAGTTGCAGGACTGGCTAAAAACCATGGTGGAAAAAACAGTGCGACCTATAGTCCAAAAAATACGGTAAATGAGCAACCACAGAACATTTAAGGTAAAATGGTTTGAATCACAAAAGGGAGACTCTTAGATCTATTTGCCAGCAACGAGAAGAGATAACGAGTTGCTTGTTGAGGATCGTGCTTCTTAATTTATTATAATTTTAAAGAAAACACTCCTGTTGAGTTCTCCAGACTGAATCAAAGTTCTGATCACGAACATAGAGAATATTATTTGGGTGTTTTTTTTTTTTATTACTGCTTAGCTGTGATGTGTTTAGTGTCCTAAGTGAGGAAAAAAATACAACTTGTTTATATCAATTTATCCACTAAAGCTGAAAATGTGAAGTAAAGTTTATTTTTGTGGCGTCTTTATCAGATAAAAAAAATATTAAATTAAACAATGTAAGAAAACTTTAATGTGATTATTATTTTACAGATCAGCTTTTGTCTCGTTTAACCCATTAATCTAAACATTTTTCTTTGCCTGTTAAACACTCTCCAAACAGGATTTTCTCCATCTTAGTCTCCCATTCCTTCCCCCTGACCAGACAAATTTACGAAGCCAACATTTTTCAGGTTTATCCACTCAGATCAGTCACGTTGACCATCTGTTTTTGCCACAGGAAAAAAAAACTTGGCTTTGTGTAAACTGAAGGACAAAATGAAGGAAAGCCTTTTAAAATATTGCCATTATCTCAGCTTTTACTTTTTTTTTTTTGGTTCACTTCTTCACTGTAACCATTTTAAATTACTGCAAAAAAAAACTGAAAACAGCTACTTTTGAGGTCGTGGTGCTCAGGAGAGACTGTTCGATTGCTTTAAATCTGGTCTTTGTAACTTTGCAGACTTTTTAGGCACAAAACTACAACATTTCGTTTTGCCTTCCTATATTTTTATGAGAGGGCTTTTTAAAAGTACCTGAAACAGTTTCCATTCCTCACCTGCGTCACCTGATAATTTATGTTCATTACAGCTTCTCACTGTAATGTTGTTTTTTAATAACTAACTGATCATTTCCCTCTCACTTCTTCCAGTTCCTGACATTGGTATTAGGCCGACGTCGGTGGGCGTGTCTTTAACCACAGAAGAGATCCTCCTCCTCTCGACCACGCAAGCAACAAGCCCCGCCCCTTCCGCCCCACCTGCAGCCGAGCCCAGCCCGAGCCCGGAGGACGCCACCGTCACCCCGCTGCCCACCGAGGCCGACGGGGAGAGCGGCGCCTTCTTCGAGAAGGAGTTGGAGCAGAGGCAACGGGAGCTGGAGGAGGAGATAAAGAGACAGAGGGAAATGGAGGAGCAGAGGAAGAGGGAGCGGGAGAGGGTCCGAGAGCTGGAGCGGGAGCAGGAGAGGGAACGAGAAGAGAAGCAGAAGAAGGAGCAAGAGAGAGAACGGGAGAAAGAGCTGAAGAGGCGGCAAGAGCTGGAGCGGCTCTGGGCCGCTCAGACCACCTCCGCCCCGCGGTCGCCTGCCGTCTTCCCCGTGGTGACCACCAGCCCGGCTACCAGTACAGCGGAGGGTCCGGGACTCGCTGCTGGTTCAGACGACCTGAGCCCCACGGAGGAAGAGGAGGACGTGTACCTGTCACCTGACTCCACCACGTTCTACCTCGAATTTGATGTGGAGACCACCACAGAAGAAGACACGCCCACCACAGCAGAGACCACACCCGAGCCCACGACGGCCGCACCCACCACCACAGCAGCCGGCAGGATCAAAACCAGGGTCCCCTTTAGGCCCAGGGTTACCATGACGACAGGCGCTCGGGCGGTGCCGACGGCGAGAACGACACGCCCACAGCCGCCCTCAACGACGCAGGTGGGACTCCAAACCCTTGGTGTTTTATTTATCACTGGTGTGGAAGATTGACCAGCTTAACAGTTTGTTCTGGAGTGGTTCAAAAACGATCATGGACAACAAAATAAATATAAAGATGGTTAATTAGATGTTTTTACTTCATCGTGTTCTCAACCAAGAGTCACTCAAAATACTCTTGAGTTTATTAACCTCTCCTTCACTGAACAAACAAAGTAACAATTAAAGCTGAGTTTAAGTGTCTTCCACTACAGAAGGTGGATCTTCAGTTAGTCAGATAGTTTTCAGACACTAATCGGTAAATCCTCGACAGCGTCCAGATCTGTAGGTCAATGGGGAACAGTGTCAGGAATAAAATGACGACTCGACCTAAAAGGCAACAAAAATGTCTACTGTCTTTAAATGGCACAAGCTTTTTGATTAAATGAACCACTTTGACTTGGAACAGGTGTGATTGTATCCATCGTTTGGCTCAAAGAGCCTTGTGTTCTGTACCCAACTTTAAAATATATTTTTTAGAGGTTTTATCAACTCAATTTGTTTATTTGTCATCGTAAATCTAATCAAAATTAAACCCTTAATAGAATTTTTTATTTAAGAAGCTCGACGCTCAACTTAAGGCACAGACTCCTTCCTAAATGTACAGTTGCTAATTTATTTAGCTAATTAGATGCCACTTTTTGCATTTCTGCTCATTGATTGTATCAGTCATTTAAAAAATAACTCAACATGAAGGTAACGGATTGAAAACAGATAAATGTCTTTTTTTTTTTTTTACAATCAACAGAAGAACAATAGTCGGCATTCTTATAATAAACATACTTTCAGACTTCCCTGTATAATGCAATTTACATTAATTCAAAACAAGAAGGTCTCTTCGTATAAATGATCAACAAATAGATACATTAGTGTGTTTTGACAACCAGAGATCCTCTACGATGTTCTGAACCTTTTTCTACCGGCTTTAACGAACCAGGTTGGTGTTTCCACACATTTGCTGCGTTCAGGAATCCCTACACGATAGAAAACAAAGTGCAGCGCTCACGATTATGGTGATAAATGAACGTGAGGCTCATTTACGAGCGTCCAAGACGAACGATGTGTATCAGGTTTTAGGTGCAGCCAGTATCAGTTCATACGATCACTTCAGTGGGTTTGACGATGGATAATGGCAACCTTTAAATCTTGTCCTTACTGAGCGGTCGTAGTGGATCTCTCCCTAAATAAGACATGAACGCTCAACATTAGAGAACAAGTCATTAAGTGAAAGCAGCTTTTATTCATTCTGCACCACCTTCGATGATTCTGAGCAACTTTTTCCCTCCTGGTTGTCATTTTGATGCTGACGGTTTGTGTATTTGCCGACCACGGTTGTTCCTCTGGTTGGTGCGTTCCTGTGTGCGTCTGCGCTCCATGCGTTTCAACTCGACCGTGTTCCCACGTTGCAATCAAGCTGCCAGATTTTTATGGAGTGCGTAGATTTGTTTGTGTGACGTTGAGCCACTTCTCCGCCGGGCTCGACGTACAGAGAGGCTCATTGTTCGAAAGCCAAACGTACGCCGTGGAAAAACCCTGGCGCACGCGGCTCTGCGGAACGAATTAAATTACCGGTACGCCGCTCGGGTCTCACTTTTCCTTCTCCCCTTCCAGGAGACTGCCAACGACGTGGGTCCTGTGGGACCGAGCGGAGATTTCGAGATCCCTGAAGATCGGCGCAACGGCCTGGGCGCGGTGCCGATGGACCCCGATTTGATGGGCAACACGGTGGACGGAGGCAGCTCTGCCGCCCAGCTGCCGCAGAAAAACATCCTGGAGAGAAAAGAGGTCTTGATAGGTGAGGGGAAAGTTTGTGTCTGACTTTTGTTTCTGAACTCACCTTCCTGCCATTCTGAACCACTCCGCTTTAGACCAAGCAGAGCGTTGCCCCCTTGTTGCCTCCTGTTTTCATTTACAGGTTGTAATCAGATGAATTAGTGAGATTATGTTCGTACAGTCGTCTGAAAGATAGCCTTGAATCACTTCCAGCTAGACCATAGTCCTGATAAGATGTTGGTGTCAGCCGGCACGTTTCTGAAAGGCCTTCACAGAAGTTCGCGGGGTGGGGGTGGGGGTGGGGGTTGCGATAGACAAAGCTTTTCCTTAGTGTACACATTTCTCAGGAGAAATTTAAAAAGTGGCCCGCTTTCGAGACCAACCAGGGGAGTCAGATTCAGATAAGCCACAGTTGTTTTTTTTGTTTGTTTGTTTTGTTTTATTTCTGGCAGACAGTTTTTTCTTGTCAGCCTTGAGTCCTGCTAGTATTGTCAAGCTCCAAAATGGCCAGATTTGTGGGCATTCCACTGGTCCATGCTTATGAGCCCCCCTCCAAGGTCGTCTCCAACATGCTGGCGAGTTCCAGAAGCCGTAGGTGGCCTGCGATTCTCACAAATCACTTCCGTCTTACGGTTTAGCTCATAAATCAGCTGATTTTGAATACCCGAAGCACGAGCCAAACCTTCATACGGACTTGACAGTTGTGCCATGGACGAAATTGCTGCTGTCGTCTTCCTCAGTAGCTGATAACATAGGTATCTTCCAATGTCAAAAAGCAGAAACCCTGCTTTCATGGTTCCAATTATACAAACCTCTTCGGCGTCCTCCTGAGACAATGTGGAGACACATCAGCTCTCAAGCTCCCCACAGATCCATGACGTATCCTACCACGTGCATCTCAGTGGGGCATGAGGGCTCTCCAGGACCCTGTCGCTTTATTGAAAAGATTTTGTTGATTGCGTTGAAAGTCCAGCTGGCCAGATCCATGACAGTAGTTTTTGTTTCAGAATATGTGTAATAGAAGCTCCGATACACAAAGAGCAAAAAAGCAGGATGAGAACACGAGAGGGGGAGAAAATGTGTCCGTGAGTGCAGAAAAACAAACAAAAAAATTGGATGCATCACAAATCCATGGGACCAGAAAATGCCTTCAAGGCCTTCCCAAAGGCTTAGTGCCATCGCGTTTTAGTCCCACCCACTCTACATCAACATTCTGATTGGATATTTTTCCTGTTGGTTATTAAACAAACTCAACCCACAGAGACTGATCTCATCCTCCTGTCCTGACAGTGAAGTTCTGACCATTGAAGAAGAAACTTCAACCATGTTTCTGCCTGGAGACAAAAAATTTAAAGAATCCGGTTGGATAACTGAAAATGAATTACCGGTAAATAGTTTCTTGCCCAACTGCAAAGTAGTTTACAGAAAATAAGAGGAATTGGCACCAAAAAAATCTAAGAGCTACACTGAAAATATACATTTTATACCACATAAACTAAACATTTTGTATGTGCTGGAGTCTTATGCCTTCTCTGAAGCCATAGAAGGCCCTAAGATTTTTGCTTCTTATTGATTTATTAAAGGAAATATTTTAAAGACGATGAAGATCAATATATTGTTCTTTTACAAGTCGGTGTAGTCTTTGGGTTCTGTCAGTGATGAGACAGAAAAAAGTCCCCCTGGTAATAAAGGCACCTTAATTATGGGTGGAGCCTCGATGATGGGGTGTAACATCGACTGTACCTGCCTTTTAATTAGCTCAGTATGCTCGGGCATGGCTGAGTAATGAGTCAGCTGACCAGTCGATGTAGCTGAGCCCCTCTGTGAGAAGCCATCAAATTCTGTGTGGTGTTTAAGAGAAGACCCAGCGGAGGTTTGTTTGCTCTTTTTGTTTGTGCATGTGCACATACATCGAGCTCGGCTGAAGGTCGCCGCCAGACAGGTGCGGTGAAGCAGTGCAGGCCGTGCTCATTACCGCTCAGGAACATTATCCCTCATCACGGCAGCTGTCAGGCTGATGGCCACTGCAGTGGGCGAGGAGTTGGGGTTGAGGGGGGTGGGAGGGGGGAGGGGCTTCATGCTTTACAAAGAGGCTAAGAGCTCGTCGGTGATGGATAGCAAAGCGTACCAGTCTTCTCTGCGTTACTCAGCCGATGAAGGCTGACCATCCAGATTTTATGAGGCGTAGCCCAAAGGAGATGTCGAAGTGCCGAAGATGGAGTGACGTCAGAGCAGAAACTGTAGAAAAGAAGAAGCCTTGAAGAAGATCATGAAAAAGACTTAATGACTTGGATTTTCAAGGCAGCTCAACAGACCTCGGAGCCCTAATGGTTAGTTCACTGATGTTGTTCTGTTCCATAAACCATCACGTTTTAAACAGCTTCCACTGCTTCCCTCCAAATTTTCTGGAAACTCCTTCCTTCTGTTCATCCGTCCATGTTGTGAGCATGATAACTTGAGAAACGAGTGAGATACCGACTTCCATTTAGGTGTGTCTACATCTAGACATAAGAAAGGTTCCTTTTCTAAAACTGGGTTAGACAAGTTCTCTGAAACAGTTACTCAGGAGTCCACGACTAAGGTTTGACAGAAACATACACTTGCAAGGAGAAAGAGATAAATCTCTTACATCCAATATGGCCGGGTCTTTCTGCCAATCAACACAGGGATGGAATAATTGTGTATTCCAAGCGTCCATGAAGGATGGCTTTCTGTGGCTATTGTACGTTCCAACCACTTACTGATTCAGCTGCCTGGCTGAAAAGTATGTTTTTAATTGTTTGAAATGTGAATACTGTAAAAGCTAAGGCTGTGACTTGGTGTTGTTTCTCTTGCTAGCACTTGTAGACTCAAAGTTTAACTTACTAGAAACTTACTGGTAACACTCAGACAAATGGGGAAAAGGAGAAATTGCATATGATACATAAGATATGATAACATGTCAAAATCCAAGATGGCTGCCGCCACATATACAGTATATGTAAACCATACAAGTTGGATAACTTGAAAAATAAATAACGTACCAACTTTCGTTTTTGTGTAGCTACATCTAGGCATAAAAAAGGCTCCCTTCAAAAACTGGGTGGCCACATTCAAATTCAAGATGGCTGCTGCCAAAAATGTCTCTGTGTTGTGAATATGGTATCTTGAAAAGTAAGTGAACTACCAACTTCCATTCTGGTGTGTGGCTACATCTTGGCGTTAAGAAAGGTCCACATCAACAATCGGGTTGCCATGTCCAATACACTCCAGTAAAAAACACTCCTGTCAAAAACTAGAAACATTCACTATCCAATGGTTCCCAACTGTGGTCCTTGAGGAACACCATCCTGCATGTTTTAGTTTTCCTGCTTTGACACACCTGGTTTGAATGAGCAGGCTAAACTAAACAATTAAACCATGTAGTCCATGTTCAGTAGTCCAGGTGGGATAGATCATGTAGGGTAGAGTTCCTCAAGGACCAGGGTTGGGAACCACTGCACACTTCACACAAATGAGTGTGTCACTTGTTTTAAACGGCACAAGCTAAACTAGACAAATTTAGAACTGAATAATTAGCCGTGAAGTCCAACAGTTCCAGGGGTGTAGTCTCCCATGATCTCCATGTCTTGGCGATGACTGATGGCGGTGAGAGCTCCACACACAGTCTTCATGATCCGTCACGTGCTTGCACCGCTAGCTTCAAAGTTGTTCCTTTTCTTCTTCTTCTTTTTGTTGTCATCCCAGTCGAGCCTCGGGGCGTTAAATGACAGGTAGCGAGCGGTTTGTACTTTCGCTCTGCTCTGAGCGATGTGGCATCCGAATCCAATCACGCCAGAACGAGCAACGTGAAAAGATGGAGAGGCACGGCGAGGGGAATCGACGCAGACACGAGCTGGGAGAGGCGCAGCCGCGATCGATGCGCGAAAACCATTTTTTACCAGCAAATGTGGAGGTTCAGCAGTCATTTCACAAGTCTTTAACGTTGGCTTCGGCAGCTTTTCTCTTGTTGATTGATTGCTCCTGGATGTGCTGCTGGGAGAAACCATCATCTACAAGAGAATGTGTCTCTACAATGCAGTTGATTGTGTCTTGATTTTGAAGCCAAGCAAAGATAATGATAAAAAAAACAAAGGTTCCATTGGATAAGCACTGAAGCTTCTCCAGAATAAAGTTTGGACATGTAAGAGATTTTTGGTTTATTTTGAATGAAATAAATTATTAGATTAAAATAACCAGACTATTGTGCTATTTTATTTAATTTTTTACATGAAAACTTATTGTATACGAGTTCATTTCATTGGTTTTGACAGTTTTATAGATTATTTCTGTGTAGCCTAAACCCATAAATTTTTGTAGACAAAGCCATGATGAGGGCACATACCACCACCTCCCCTGCCTCTCTGATAGTAACGCCATGCGAGGACACCAGTCCCTGTCTCTTGTCCTCACAGGACTGCACTGAAATGTCTCTTCAGCTTTTAAACGTCTGGCTAATGTTAGCACGAGGCCGAGAAGCTGACGTGTAGCTGTCAACCCGGCCACGGTTGGATCTTGGTCTCAGGATCGGTGCAAAAGAAACAACATAAACACTTTATAGATAAGACAATCTTCCTGTTTTGTCTAGATGTTGAGAATTATCTGCTTTGAAGATTGCAACTTGTGTAAAAGTAGTTTTTAAATTTCTGCTAGCCTCAAATGTGTCTAATGCACTTCCTCGCAACGTAAAACCCCTTGTACCCCGTCCAGGAGCTAACGGGAGACTTGGACAGCCGTCCATCAGTCCGCCTTGTGAGCTGGATAACTTGAAGAAAAAAGTGAGGTACAGACTTCCATTTTGGTGCGTGGCGTAAGAATGGTCACCATTGAGAATTGGGTTGTCAAAATCCAAGATGGCTGTCGCCATTTAAATGTAAGCTGTCCGCTCTGATCATTTTAGAGAGATACCCTTTCTAGTTTTTATGTTGCTCAAAAGTATACAGGTAGTCCCCGGTTTTCGGCCGAGATCCGTTCCTACGGCCCGGCCGGATACCGATTTAGACTTAAACCGG
>JARVLU010000583.1:14354334-14365952 GCA_031762415.1 Simpsonichthys santanae | reverse complement strand
GGAATCGGCAAGTCAGACTTTGTAGAAATCGGTGATCGGTGATCGGCCAAAAAACTGCAATCGGTGCACCCCTAGTAGCTGGACTTGTAGAGATGGAGTGAGAAGTTCAGTTATCCAGGAGAGTAGAACTGCTGCTCCTCCACATCGAAAGGAGCCAGTTGACGGGGTTCCAGGCCATCATCTGGTAAGGACGCTTCCTGGGCGCCTCCCTAGGGAGACAGGGAGGAGACCCCAGGGAAGACCCAGGACATGCTGGAGAGACAGTCTTTCAGTTGGCCTGGGAATGCCTTGAGGTCCTCCCTGAAGATCTGGAAGAGGTGGCTGTGGAAAGAGATGTCTGGGCCTCCCTGATCAAGCTGCTGCCCCAAGACCCAACGTTTGAATAAGCAGAAGATAATGGATGGATGGAAGCTCTGAATTCAGTCGCTACATACTCCTCCATTAGCAGTGGCAGGAATCAGCTGCCACTGGCTGTTGGAAACGTGCACAACTTGTATGAAGCGTGACTTTTAATCAGCGTCATTTTCCCTTTGACTTCACAGAAGCTGAAGTTCTTCCAAATGCTGCTTTCATTGCAGAAGGAGCTGTTTGTATGTGTTGTTCAGCCGTCATGCCTTTGTTTCTGCTGTGTGCGCGCCATGAACTGTCCAGGCAGCCTCTTGCATGCTTCACCTTGACATTAACATTAAGTAACATAGATTTTTTAACATTTTAATTAAAGTATGATGCTTAAAAATAGATTATAACCACCCCACACTCCTGTTATAAGCAATACAGTTCTGACATTTTTCAAGAACATTTCTTTTTTGGCTTTCTTTAGACTGCCCTTTGCAATTCTTTTATTATAAAATTCATTGACTTCAACTTTTTTTACAGAAACTTTTCAAAACTGCATAAGGTTAGGATTTTATTCCTTTGCTGTGAAGAAATGAAGAAATGAAAAATTGTAACAATTAAAAGTCAAAAGTGTTTAAGAGCATAAAGTGGGGCTGCAGAATACATAAAACAGTGTATTGCCCTTTATGTCCACACACCCAGGTTTGATGGTTGTGACTGAGATACTAAAACCTGGAAAGTGCTGTGAACACCATGAAAGAGAGGAGCTGTTTACAATATTTAGCAGTAATATCACATTTGTATCTTTTCTAGAACTGTAGTTAGAAATAAACTACTGTACAGTTTTTCCTTTATTTATCCCACAATTAAAAGCCCTTTTTCCTTTTCACTGATTGTTTCATTTTGGAATGAAGTGTTGTCATTGTAGCTGAGCTGAATGAAGTACAGTAGATAAAATATTAGATTTTCATTTTCTGATCTGTCAGTAAAGCTGTTCAAAGTTGTTCATTTTCAGTCACCAGCCGACTTTGAGCTTTTAGTTTTATTTACTGAAGGGAGTTCAGAAGACACTGTGTTTAAACCTCTTTAAGAATGTGTTTGCTCATGTACGATAGTGAGAAATGGAATACCTAATCAGAACTTTAAGCAGTATTTTGATTGTTAGCTATAGTTTATTTTTACCTTAAAATTTAAAATTTGAGGTCATGGCTTTTAAATAAAAAAAGTATCTGCTGCTGTTTCGTTTATTAAATTATAGAAAACTTTATCCCTCAAGGTCCTAAAGAGGCTTCCAGACAAAGTATGCAATCTGTAGACAACCTAAGGCTCTGGATAATTGCTGTTTTTTTATTTTTGTCATTTTATGAAGCAACTAATTAACACAAAAATGAGAAAATCATCTTTGTGGCAGTCCTTTAGGATAGATGTGCGAGTAGCACATGCAGTAGGAGATGCACTCAGACGACACTGGAAATTAATTGCTCAATCCATAAAGTCCCGTTCTATAACCTCTGGTAGAAAATCTCTGCAGCTGTGCAGCGTTTAGCAAGATTCAAATGTTAGGACGTTCTGAAAGCCATTATAAAGCAGCATTCTGGTTAATTATACAGTATTGCACTGATTTCGACTGCGATAACGACCGGTGACATAATGGTGAATTTGGCTTGTGGCAGATGGAGCTAACTCAAGTCTACTCCACTCGACGCTCTGTTCGATACAGCAAAAGGGGTCGAAGCCTCCCTCTGCTACCCGGGTCAGAGAACGTGGACCTGCTGCTGCCTGCCCCGAAGAAGAAAACACGCACCCTCTACAGTACAGGTGATCACTGTGTGTGTTGTATTGATGCATGCTCAGATTTTAGCACTTTGCTGATGTGTCTGAACGACTTCAGACCAGCTGGAGCGTTTAGAGGCGCTGTTCCAGGACGATCACTACCCTGACGCTGACAAGAGGAAACTCATCGCTGCGTCGGTCGGTGTCACCCCCCAAAGGATTATGGTAAAAAACTGTCCTGCTGCTCTTTTGATCTTTTGAGAAATTCTAATTAAGATGTTTCCTAGTCGGTTATCTGCAACTTAGAGGGAGGAATAAATGAGTAGCTTACAGAAAAGTTCTTCATCTTCTAACATTGACTGCCTTTTTCCACCTCCCCTCTCATTTACAGCATCTTCTGCTGTTGCTCACATCTATTTTTAGCTAGTGCTTGTTTTAGCCTTATTTTATTTACTTTTATTTGGACAGGCAATGTCGTTCACGAGAGAGGCCTGAAACACAGACACAGATTATCAGCTGCATAAAATGACAATACAATAATATAAAACATTACCTAGATATTTAAAAGGCAGCAGGGTTTGTAAAAAAATTAAAAACAAAAACAGGCTGAAACAATGATTTTTTTTTCTTCATTTTATTTCATATCTATTTAAAATGTCCCAGAGGGATCAATCTAGATCATTTCAGTTCTTGCTGTAGCCCAGGAAGCAGGATCAAAATAGGAGGCCATTTTTCCAAGTTTTGAACTGAGGAGGCTCTGAAAGGAATTAATTCCTGGGAGTGCAGGTTATGACTGTGCTGACTTTGTGACATCTTGTAATATAGATAAGGAGCAGGCTCAGAATGGATTTGTAAATGAAACATGCCAGTGTAGAACTTTGCATGTGGATAACGACGGCCAGTTTACCAGTGAGTATAGAGCACAGTGGTGTGTGAAAAGTTTACAATGTGTCATGAATCAAAGAGCTCCATCATAAGCAAAGGTTGTGCAGATAGTTGGTGGAACATTCATATAAACATCATAGTCCAGCAGTGGTAGGAAGATTGCGGACACAAAATATTTACGAGCCACATGAAATATTGCTTAAAAAAATAAAATGCCTGGTTTAATCTTTTATTTTTTATTTTTTTATATGCCCAAAGTGACACTTGAAGGAGAACATTTTGTCTTTTTAACCTCATCTTCTTCAACCCTCTGGAGTGTCACTGCATTTTCACAGAATTTGCAATTCCTCTCGTCGACTTTTGGACTCAACCCGAATCAAAATGGCTGCCACAGTCAACCCACCTTGAAGAAAACTTATAAATGGCTATACTGCAGTCAATTTTACTGATATTGACCAAAATCTATATTTGATAGCTGAAAGAGGAAGTTTATAAAGCAGTGGGGGATGTACTTTTTTTTTTTTTTTGACAATGCTAAAGCAGGGGTTCCCAACACTGATCCTTGAGGAACACCACCATCCTGCGTGGTTTGGTTGTTTCCAGCTGACATCTGATTTTAATTAATGAGTGATTAACAACTTCTTCAGAATGAGAGGAAGGAATTAAATCATTGGATCAGGTGTGTTGGAGCAGGTAAACAACTAAAACATCAAGGATGGTGTTCCTCAAGGACCAGTGTTGGGAAACCACTGTGCGAGAGCATTCATTTCCTCATGTTTCTGTACCAGGTGTGGTTTCAGAACCGCAGAGCGAAGTGGAGGAAAGTTCACGCCATCACAGCAAAGGGTGAATCCACGCAGAGTATCTGCAGTCCGAATCGCAACACTGTGAACGCCCTCACGTGTTACAGGTGTGTCACTAATCCTTTTTATTTAGATCGTTTTGGTTGAGCTTATTGTTGAATGTGTTTCTATGTTTGAATCAGGAATGGACCGCTGTCTTTTTCCGGTCACTTTGCTGCGACGCTGCCTCACCCTGCCCCGGCAGCTTCTTTCCCCACTCAGACCCCACCCTCCTTCAGCCTGCTGGACGCCCTCAACAGTCCAGGTGCACGGCTGAAACTCATAAAGATGGGTTGTAAAAATGCAGAAAACTCAATGCCATGTGTCATATAATTCATTGGTTTTATTCCTAATCTGTTTCTCTGGTTTGACTTGAGGCACAATGAAGATTAACTTCTCTTTGATTATTTCTGTATGATCACGCAGCAGGAAACCACTTCCTGTCTACAGCTGGGGGGCATTGTAATGGGAAATACAAAAAAATAATGAAGGCTTTTTTTTTTTTTTAACTAAATTGTAATGTGAGAGCACTTTATAGTGCAAAGTCCAACCAAAAATGATCACCATTAAAGATTTACAGTATAAAGAAACAGGTTATCTTCTAAAAGGTGCAAATTGTTCATTTTTGCTGCTGAACATGAAGATAACTTGCAGTTTGTAGCAGAGTGGACCATCTGCCCTGAGAGCCTCATTTATACACAAAATGATAAATCTATACACTCTTTCTATAATTTACTGGTTTCCAGTAAACTAGCATTAACTAAATATTTTATGTCAAATAAATTACACGTCTGGTGCTTTTCCATAAGATTTATGTACAGTAATCTGGATCGAAGCTTGTGTCGTAAACATGTCACCTTCACCTTAAGTGTGAACTGTTGGAGTCACAAAAGGACAAGCATGCCTGTCAGCTCTGGGTTAACATCTGATCATCTGGTCAAAGAAAAATGACAATCTGAATAATTAAACATTCTTAGTCTAAGAAAAAAGTTAATTTTTGTATTTTGTCTCTTTTTTTGTAAGAATAGCTGCATTTAAAGTCTTGTCAAAGCTCCACAATTCACAGTTGAAACCCGTGCCTTCGTCTAAAAAGTTGTTTTTCTCTGCAAAATAAACTGCGCACTCGTTTACTGATTTTTTAAATTAAAAGCTTTGTGTGAAAAATGCTATGCTATAGAGCTTAAATCATGCCGAGCATCCGACATTTCGAGAACTGAAAAATGAGAACGAGAGACAGCCCATGTCAAGGGGCCTCCCTCCCATTTTTCTTAAAGAGAGACACTGCTGGCTCCCTCACTATCCATCCTTCGATTCATACAGTCTTATACTGCCATCCAGTGATAAAAAAAATGTACTACACAAATATTAACCCAAATTTATTCTTAAATTTGACAATAATTACTAATTCTTGTCAAATTTTAAACAATATTGTCGTTTATCACAATAATTTCTGAGACAATTAATCGCCCAACAAAATTAGTTATCGTGACAGGCCTATTTAGAGCATAGCTCAGTTTGGTGTTTGTGTGGTACGTCTGACTGCAGTGAGGGTAAAGTCCTGAAAACAAAACTGATATTTTCAGCTCCCGTTGCTTTGTTTTGGAAAACCACGGCTTGCTTTGCACGCTTCCATGAAATGTTGTGACTGTGGATTCTGATGATGTTTTGTACCCAGCTTGTGTTTGTTAAGCAGATTGATCCTTTAAAGTAGTCTGTAAAGTTCAGCCTTGCAGACTGCATGTTGACATTACCCCAAAAACAACAACCATGGTGTATTTCATAAAGTTTAATCTTCTTGTCTACAAGGTCGGTGCAGAGGGAGAGACGTGGGCCAGCATCAGCTCTCGTCTCAGGGGAGTTTACTGGAGTTTCATCCTCGTCCCATGCACAGCCCTCCCCCTCTGCGACGAGCCAGCCTCCCACTTTTTACCCCGGCGTACAACCCCATCAGCCCCAACCCGCCTCTGCTCAACACCCCGGCCCACACCCCGCCACTCTTCCTCGATGCTCTGGAGAGTGGCTCCTCTTTGGCTCATTGTGACTCCCAGTCTCTACAGACTGACACCAGGTCAGCCCAGTGAACTGTTCTACGAACACTAGTTACTCAAACATGGACGACAGCTGACAGGGGGACAGTGTAGGAGGAGAGGGATCCTGTGAAATGATGATGGCTCACACAGCGTTGGTAGTGCTGGAGGCTCAGTTGGTCTGAAACATTTCAGAAATAATAAGTCCATATTTGTTAGTAATTCAATTAAAACAAATTAAAGTTTGTTTTATCTCAGTTTTATTTCCTTGTTCATTAATACACGGCAAAAACCATCACCAGTAGATAACAAATCTGCGTTAAAGCTACGAAAATGATCAATTTACCCAAAACACAAAGTAAGTTTTTGCTGATAATACTTTGTAAAAAGGTTAAAAATTAATTTAGACAGGATCAGCAGTGTTCACCATAAAGATTTTGGAACAAGTGGGTTGTTTTGGGTTGTTTTTTCATTTAAATGTAGCACAGACGACAATTGTGAATATAATATAGAGCTCAAAATATTTAGATGAAAATCTAAACAGAGTTCCCACGCAGTCCTTGTATTAGATTGTTTTAATAAATTTTCAGGTTTGGATATGAATGGAAAAATAAGGCCTTTCTACAAATAAAATGAACATCTTTAAAAGTTGCTACAACATGCAGGCTTTTATAGACAATGGATAGACGAGCAAGATCATGGCATGTTTTGAATATCACCCCTGAAGTCACCACTTTATGAAAATGGAAATAAAGAACAGACAACCCTTTGTTGTAAAATAATAATAATTAAAAAAAAAACATTTTAGATTGTAACGGCCTCAACAAAAATGCAACTTTTAACCATTTAGCAGAAAAACATATTCAGGCTCATGCTTGATGTTTTAATCTGTCTTTAATCTGATCTGCATTTTGTGGGGATGGAGATTTGTAACATTAAAAACATTTTATCTGGATAAAAGCAAATGAAAATTTTCACAAAAGTTGAAATAAAACAGCAGTATTTAAGGGGAAAACATGTTGCTTTCTGTAGTAGCTATTTTTTTAAGTGATTCTCTCATGGTGTATTGTAAAACCAAGAACAATAAAAAGCTAAAACTATCCTAAATTAAACATTACACAAGATCACAGGTAATATAACTGCAACATTGTATAAACTCTGAGTTAGCATACATTTAAAGATGCTTTGACATCAAAATGTACAATTTAGGACATTTTAGTTTGTAAAAAGTCAAATTTTATGTTAAAACTGCTGGAACTGTTTGAAAATGAACAGATTTTCACTCTTGATAGAAATCAATCCATTTGATGGGTTTTTACATTTAAGATTGTAAACTTGGTGCCTGCCACTGTAAATTTGAGAGAATTCTTTTGTGTTTGCAGCTCGCTCTTTGACTTTGCAGAGAAGCTCAACTACCAGATGTCCGGTCAGCAGAGCAGCACTCTCTCGTACCTCACCGGCCAGCAGCAACCATCTCTGCCCCACATGACCTACCTGACTCCATCTCCCTACCTCACCCCCAACCCTCCAGACTCCAACCCTACCACCTATCTGACGTTTGGCCCTGGAGGAAACTCATCCGGAGTGGTGACGTACTCAACGGGGGGTCAAACGTACTTCCCATCTCAGCATGCCGGACAAATCCTGCTGCAGTCAGCCGGTCACAACAGTGAGTCACTGGGACCAAATTAGATTTCACTGACAATATTCAATGAGAATGACTGAAACAACAGAAATTTTATCTAATACCAGCAATTTATTCTCAAAGAGGACAATAAAACTATGGAAAATGACTTTTTTTAATATACACAAATCAGAAATAAGTTTAAATACTTTTTATCTTTAGGTTCAAGTTCAAGCTACGTTAAAGTCGGTAATTCTGAAGTGAAAATCACTGCAGAGTTCATCAAACTGATCTCATCATTCAGAGTTTAGAGCTTGTGACAACGTTGGTGCTCATGGCTGTACATGACCAGTTCTTTAGTAGGTTTTAACGCAATACATGGAGCGACAACGTGCACGAGCTTATTTATCATGACACAAAATGGCTAATCCGTTAAATAGCTAATAATAAAAAATCAGTAAAGAATGTCAAAAATTAACTGTCAGCAAGTGATTCTTCGCTTATCAAATATTGATAAAAGACAGCAAAAGCAAACACACCACTTTTTAACTTTTTTACTAAATGGGTTGCGGATATCAAATTCACATTAAGCATTTATTTAAAAACTTTTTTTCTCCTGTATATTTAAGATCAACAGGCTCGTTTTAGGGGGTTTGGCAAACCCTGCTCTTCTTATGCTCCTTTCCCCTCTTTTAATACAGTTTTATCAATTTTAGGAAATACAACTTAATCAGTTTTATTATACTTGTTGTATACAAATATACATATGTGTACCGTTTAATAAATTTTACTTCACACTTGATAAGTTTAGGTTGATTAAAACAAAGTGATGTGAATGTAAGAGTGATAATTTAATAGAGAAGGAACCCATAAATCCACTGAAGTTGACCATGAAACACAAACTGGGTAAAGATCCTTCTCACCTAATTTCAAAAGGGTGGGCAATGATTTTTTTTTTTTTTTTTGCGTGTGTGTGATGTGCTAAAACATATATAATTAACTGATGAATGGATCTTAATAAAAGTGAGAAAGCTGTCATTTAATGTACATCTATAACCGACTAACAATCCAAAATGGCCACCACTTTTAGCAAAACAGTAGATTTTAGCAAGCATGAAAATATAAAGCAGTGAATATTGAGCTACTATTTATTTGGTGTTAGTAGCTGAGATTGATACATGACACGCTTGAGCTCTTAACTCATCGCACAAGATTTGATGTTGAATTCACTCACTTTTTACAAGATTTAACCTAAACATGCGATCGTCTGAATTTAAAATCCGGTATGGAAGTTGGCAGGTGATGTCCTTCTCAGATTGTGATTTCTTCAAACTTCAAAACAGACGTGAAAAATCCTTGATTAAATTAATATTTGGTTTGCACAAAAAAAATAAATAAAAGATTGTCGCATGCTGTTTGTGCATAAATTACCAACGAGTGTAACGTGTGTGGCTGGAGTGGAGGGAGAAGCTGACAGCTGTGTTGTCGGACCAGCAACAGCTGCTGGGCTTAACGAGAGACGTAAAACCTCACAGAGATGGGGGGGGGGAGTCATTACGGGACGCAGATGATGAGAACCTTGAAGACCGGGCAGTAATTTTTTTTGGCACTTCTCCACTTTTTGGTGCTGCACTATCTTGAGATCCAGGCGAGCCAAGCTGGCCTGTACGACGATGTGGAAACGGCGTAGACTGCCGATTGGTCAGAGAGGATCATCTCCTGTAGGCGTGAACAGCAGGGTTTTGAAGTAGCACACTGACGCACACTCATGTCCTTTGAAGTCGTCTGAGCGTCTGGCACAAAACCACTTAATCAAACTTTTTCAGTTTTTAACAAATCTGCACTAGTTTGATTTGTGCATGGGTTGGATTATTGTGTGTCCTGGAAACCCAACGAGGGGCTCCCTTCACTGTGTAGAACTGTAATAAAGAGAAGACGTTTGTCGCCAAAGCGCTGGTAATTACTGTGTGTGTCCTTATGTGTTTTCAAACAGGTGGGCTGCCAGTGTACCCATCATATCCATGGGGTAACTTGTACAGTCAGACCGCCGTGCACCAGCGTGCTCCTTCCACCTTCTCTGCCAGCTTGGGGTCTTCTCGAGACCACCAGGCACCCTCCACCTCCAGCCTTCCTCTGCCTTCGTTTGTCCTGCAAGGCGATCGTGGGTCGTCCTACGTGAACTTGCAGCACTCGTCGCACACTCGGACACACACGGAGACCAGCACCACCGCCACCGTCCTCCCACCTGTGTCCACTCTGCGCACCCCTGGTCTCAGAGCAGAGACCACTCCAAACAAGGCTTCATTGCTGCTGTCCTCTCCGGCTAAAGAAAGCCTCGCAGCACCCCCTTGTGTTAAACTGGAGTATGACAGTCCACGAGAGATTCACAGCCACTTCCACTGTGATTTCTCCCCCATACATTTTTGAGTTCATCCTGTGTGTGAATTATTTGTAAATAGAATAGGTGTTGAATTTTCTATCTTTTCTTTATGTATTTGGATGTTCAGTGGAAATGTTAAGACAAGGCTCTGTTGAGCCACATGACCCCCCCCACCCCCACCACCACCACCACCACCACCTCAATAAATCTTTATTGCTCAGATCATTTTTCTGCTTTTACCTTTACTTTAAATCAAATCTGGCTGATTTATTTGTTTTAGTTGCAGATCATAAAAGTTGTTTTAAATGTTTTTTTTCTCCATACTGAGAAATGCATGAATACATTTTATCTGAACTGTCTCAGATGGGCCTTAATATAAGATAATCAACGAAAACAGAGATAAAGATGTTGACCCCATCTGAAGGTTCAACGGTTGCATCGCATTTTATTTAAAACTTTATTTAAAATTGTGTCCATGCTCAACTTGACATCCAAGTAACAGATATGTGAAGCCCTTTGTCCCCTAGATTGTCCCCATCCGTCCATGATTCTGCACAGAAAGTTGTCCATCGTGGTAACTCCACAAATGTTAAAGACAGAAAATGTCATCAGACTATAAACTTTTGTTCTAATCAAGAACACTGGTCAGGCCAACTGAGAGACATCTCTCCAGCATGTCCTGGGTCTTACCCGGGGTCTCCTCCCAGTCGGACATGCTTGAAACAACCTCCCTAGGGAGGTGCCCAGGGAGCATTCTTACCAGATGCCTGAACTACCTCAACTGGCTCCTCTCGATGTGGAGGAGCAGAGGTTCTACTCAGTCTCTCCCAGATAACTAAACTTCTCACCCTGTCTCTAAGGGAGAGTCCAGCTACCTTGCAGAGGAAACTCATTTCAACTGCCTGTATCCACAATTTCATTCTTTTGGTCACCGCCCAGAGTTCATGACCATAGATGAGTGTAGGAACGTAGACTGACCAGTAAACAGAGTTTTGCCTTACAGCTCCGATCTCTTTTCACCGCACCGGACCGGTACAGAGTGCAATACTGCAGACGCTGCACCAATCCACCTGTCAATCTCACGCTCCATTCGTCCCTCACTCTTGAACAAAACTCAGAGATAATTGAACTCCTCCACACGAGGCAGAACCTCATCCTTGATCTGGAGAGAGTAATCCACTCTTTTCCGGTTGAGGACCATGACCTCAGATTTGGAGGTGCTGATTCTCATCCCAGCTGCTTCACACTCTGCTGCGAACCACTCCATTGAGAGCTGAAGATCACAGCATGATGACACCAACAGGACCACATCATCTGCAAAGAGCAGAGATGGAATCATGAGGCCACTGAACCAGAAACCCTCCGCCAGCTGGCTGCACTAAGAAATTATGTCCATATAAAAGTTATGAACAGAATCTGTGACACTGGGCAGTGAAGAACTTATTTGACTCACTTAAAAAAAAAAAAAAGAACAAACAAGAAATGCTAAAGCATGTGACAAGGGTACAAAAATAAAGTACCAAAAAGTGAAAAAGTAATGATATTTACAAAGTCCCAAAGATAAATAGTAAACAACAACATGGTAGAATATAACAGTACAAGTAGGATGAGTTTTTTTAAATAAATATTTCACATAGTGATATAAGCTAAAATGCACATGATATATATTGCACATAACTAACATGTACTACACAGGTTGTGACAGGTTATTGCACAGGTAGTGAGTGACACTGAGACTGAATTATGTTGGT
>JARVLU010000583.1:14310769-14331657 GCA_031762415.1 Simpsonichthys santanae | reverse complement strand
CCAGGAACACCAGGTGAAATGAAGCTGTTTTAACCACTAAAGTGCATTTATTAAGGAAAAGTTCAACTGAGACACACCTGAGACAAACAAATAATTGTTTTTAAGTGTTAATCTTGTTAAATTCTTGTTAAAGTCCTTCTGCAGCTGCCATTTGACAGCCAATCGATTTTTGGCACAACACCGGCCCACGTTTCCAGTTTGTCAGTGGTGATGCATAATAGATGCATCTTATACGGCAAAGCGACTTATTTATGCTTTTTTCCACCTTATTAGACATGTTTGGACGGACGCGACTTGTACGGTGGCAAGTACGTTAGGTCTAATTGAGCGATGATGGGAGCTGTTGTCCTTCATGAAATGTCTTAAATTTTAATTCCCAGAACTACGTATTGACTTATGACAAATCAAATCACAAGTTGTGACATTGACGGTTTTACCTGAAGGTTTAGTTCAGATTTTTTTGAAGTGGGGTTCTGTGGAGAACTTCGGAACAACTAATATTTCACCTGTTGTAGATAGCTCTTTGAACAAACTCAGCTGAGAGAAATATTTTAATTCTGACTGAACTGATGAGTTATTGGATCGTCTGAATGGAGCCAAGATTAAAGTGGATTGTTGTCGTTATTAAACGACTCCAGTCTCAAAAAGTTTAGGTGAGTCGCCATCAGGCTCGCATTGCAGACTACGCTGAGAGAAATATTATGATACTCCTGCTGGAAGTGCTACTGCTGCTACTTAAGCAGGGCAATACTGACAGCAACACAAAGGTAAATATTAAATAAAAAATAAAAAAACTGAACCTCTATGAAGTTTTAGAGCTGGAGTTGTTTGACGGAGACACCAGTTCGCTTCAGTCTTGGCCTCGATCAGGTTGAACATCAATCTGGTCAGAATAAAAATAGTTGTTTTTCCAAACTGAGGTTTTCAAAGAGCCTTCTGCAACAAGTAAGATACTTGTTGACATACTACTATATTTGTCAGACTATAAGGTGCATTAAACGAAACAAAACAGTCGGATAAGTGAAACTTTATTCAACTCATTCACAACAACCTCATAAAATCAGTGTGAGGGCAGTAAGCTCAACCAGAATTAATACAGAAGGCGCTCCAGTTTTAAGGCTCATTGTCAATTTTTGAGAAAATTAAAGGATTTTAAGTGCGCCTTATAGTCCGAAAAATACGGTAGTTGTTTTAATCCTTCCGCAGATCCTATTTCAAAACGTTTCAACCGTTTCTTTCAGCCAGACTTTAGCAACTTGAATACATTTAAAGATAAAAAAAAAAAAACACATTGATAACCAGTTCTCTGAGTAGACACATCTCTGATTTTTTTAATATTATAATTTGTGCTGCAAATACTGAAAACAGTTCTACTAAACTACCAAAACTAAATGCAGTATTCAGTATTTTTGACAAAGAAGTCTCAGGAAACATCCTGATCGCTCAAAACCACAAACAGGTTTGTCAAGTGTCTTTTTATAGAGATATTAAACAACTTCTTTATAATCCTCCCATCACCTGCTGCTCCTCCTCCACATGTGTTGTTGCTTTAACCTCTGAGCCCTCGGCGCGCATTAATATCAACGCTTCTCCCTCACCCTGTGCTTCCTGATGTCGTTCAGGCTGCGGCGCGCCACCACTGTGCGTACCTGGTGCAGCAGCACAGCGCCGGCTTCCTGGACGCTGGAGGTGACGAGAGCTGGCTGAGCAGCTTCGAGCGCACGCCCACCAAGCTCCGCAGCCTGCAGACGCTCAACAAGCTGCTGGCGCACAGACCGTGGCTCATTACGCAGCAGCACATCCAGGTCAGACACGCCGCCCACTCGCTGCCTTCTCGTTTGCTCGTACTCTTGTCAGATAATAGTGAAATGATCTGATGCGTTATATTTTTTTACTTGTATCTAAGCTCACAGCCTCACTGAGTCATCCACCACATCCTATTTAGAAGCTACTCATTAATGGACCTTTTTAATCTGCAGTAATTCCGTTTCAGACATTTTGGTTACCCTCGTTTGCATCATCACCCGTAGTGGGCGTCGGTTGTTTTGCTTCTATAACGTAATGCAAAGGATTGTGGGATTTTTTTTGGATGCTTCACCTGCTTTGAAAATAGTATTTTTCAAGTTCAAAACCTTCTGCTTTGGCGCACTTTGGTTTCCTCAGACCGTCTAAAGTTAGTGATTTGAATGCGCTCTCTTTTCCTCCTGCTGTAGAGTTTAAACTTTAATTATGTGACGGAGAAGGATTTGTTTACGCACGGAGTCTGGGAATCATCTCCTGAGCCCAACGCAACGGTTTCCACTAAACAAAGCCATCTGTTTTTTTTTTTTTTTTTTAAATGCTGTTCTGTCTAAAACACGTCTGCTCAATGTGAAGTTGGAGTCGCGTCCATCGTGAATTCAGTTTTCATCCAATAGTTTAAATCTTTCCGTCAGATTTTGTACTGCGGATGAGGAAAATATCTCAAACGTGTTCCTTTTTTTTTTTAAATTTTACCCCCTTTTTTTGTTGTTGGTGTAACAAATTAACCGCTTTGCCAGTTTGTCACAGTCCAAACGTGTTTAAAACTGTATTATTTACTTTAAGTTGATGCGGAACCTGATTCATCCCGTCTGCCCCGCAGGAGTTGGTGAGTCCCGGAGCAGAGCCCCGCTGGTCCCTGGCAGAACTGATCCACGCTGTGATACTGATGGCCCACACCCACTCCCTCTGCTCCTTCGTGTGGGGGTGCGGTATAAACCCTGAACCCGACCACATCGGCGGTTACACCTTCCAGCCTCCTTCGCCCAATCACCTCCCACGCAGCCCTCAAAGCCCGGCCCCTGAGGATGGCAGGCACGAGGTGAGCCGGAGTTACTCCATCACCTGTCGTGAATGCGTTGGGTGGGCGATATGGCTCAAATATTATATCATGATATTTCAGAGCATTCTGACGATAACGATAAATTTCGTGATATATATATTTTTTACAGGTATTATCGTGAACGATATGATATGGCCCAGCCCTATTTGATTAATTTCATCTCTGCTCCACCAGTTCTACCGCTTTAACAAGACAAGTTTCTATTGAACTTATTGTTTTTAATCTTCTCCAGCTGGTGGACGGAGCGGTGGAGGTGGAGGCGCTGATGAAGAGAATGGTGGAGCTGCAGCAGCAGCAGGAGGAGGAGGAGTGCACGCAGGAGGAGATGGCGACGCGCTTCGAACGGGAGAGGAGCGAGAGCATCCCCACAGGTGCAGCAGACGTGGCTGCTTCGCTGCGGCGGCGGCGGCGCCCGGCTCCGCTCTGACGTTTCTCTCTTCTGTGTGTGTGTGTGTGTGCGTGTGTGTGTGCAGCGGTGGTGCGAGGAGCTCCACCCGACCTGGTGCTGCGCCTGGTGGAGGAGCCGGAGTTCAGATACGAGGACTTCGCCCCCAGAGGAGAGCACTCGCCACCCGTCCTGCGAGCACAGGTTTGTTAGGAGCGCGCTTAGTTCAAAGAGGCTTATCTGGATTTGAGTCATGACGTTCTTCTTAACGTTGACGTGTGATCTTCAGGACTACTCGTGGGAGGACCACGGCTTTTCTCTGGTCAACAGACTACTTCCAGACATGGGCCAGCTCCTGGATGAGAAATTCCAGGTACCACCATGTTTCAGTGTAATCTAATACAGGGGTTCCCAACCCTGTTCCTTGAGGAACACCATCCTGCATGCTTTAGTTGTTTCTCTGCTCCACCACACCTGATTCAGTAATTTAATTACTTCATGTTCAGCAGAAGCCTGTGAGTTACCCATCAATTAAAGTCACGTGTGTCGGAGCAGAAAAACAACTTAAACATGCAGGATGGTGTTCCTCAAGGTCCAGGGTTGAGAACCCCTGAATTCTAATAGAGCTAAGATATGTATGACGTATTGTTTAGGCCAGTGGTTCCCAACTCTGGTCCCTGAGGAACACCACCCTGCATGTTTTAACTCTTTCCCTGCTTTGACACACCTTATTTGAATGATTTGTTGATTAACTTGAGGAAGTAATTAAATCATCAAATCAGATGTATTGAAGGAGGGTTAACTGCTAAAACATGCAGAGTGGTGTTCCTCAGGGACCAGGGTTGGGAACCTATGGTTTAGGCAAACCTACAAGCTAACTGGAGAAAAACAAGCTAAAAAAATTACGGTAAATAAAATAAAAATTTGCCCGACAACTTCATTTTCCCCCCTAGCCTGTGGAAAAGTTGCCTTGTATGAAACTCATCTGTGCTAAAAAGACTGGGGGCAGCTGCTGCAGAGCACCTTCTGCCAACTTTTCTATACTACTGGAGTTTGAGCTTAAATTAAACTCTTTCAGGAGTAAAAATCGCCCTCAGTGATTCTCAGAGATGGATTTTATAGAACTTGACTTCCAGAAGACGTGAAAATGACACGCGTTGCAGTTTCAAAGACCCAGAACAATACAGGACCTGAAACAAACGTGTAGGCACCAGGTTTTACCCCACGGTCACATTGAGTCATTTCGTCTTTGGGAGCTAGCACAGCTGTAAACATCTGTAGCAACGAAAAGTTTTTCCGAGGAAAACCATCAGAAGTCGAACTGGTTATCTTGTAACAAGGTGATTTATGGGGATGGAGAGCTGATTGTGGATGTTTATTGGTGTGCAGATGTAAAACAGCTGCTTTGATCAACTTCTGATGCAACTCCTCAGGTTGTGAGCAGCTTGACGTACCACAGGATGGCCATGCATGAAGGTGTGGACACCTACACCCTGAGGAAAGCTCTCTGGAACTACATCCACTGCCTCTACGGGATTCGGTGAGTGCGTCCTCAACGCTCAACCGAGTTCAGCGTCCTCTGCCGCCCTAACGTTTCCTTTCCTGCCCGGCGCGCACAGCTACGACGACTACGACTACGGCAGCGTGAACGTGCTGTTGGAGCGCTCCCTGAAGGTTTTCGTCAAAACCATGGCCTGTCATCCGGAGCAGACCACAGCTCGCGTTTACCACGCCTTCTGGAGGCACTTCAGACACTCTGAGAAGGTACGAACGAGTTCCGGCGTGCACCCAGCTTGACCTCCGCCGTCACAAACCGCTTGACATTTGGTCCCTGCCAAGAATGAATCGTTGGCATTTCTAAATGTCCTTTTTCTCCTTTTTTCTAAATGTCATCAGAGGCAGAAGCGTTAGCGCGAGGAGCGGTTTCACCCCGTTATCTAAAGTTAGTGACGCCTGTTTGTCCTTTCACGTTCTTTTCCCAGGTTCACGCTAACCTCATCGTGATGGAAGCTCGGCTACAGGCCGCCCTTCTCTACACCCTGCGCGCCATTACGTGCTACATGAGATGACACGCTGTCTATGCCTTTTAACAGATGTTGAGCCAGCTGTGATGGGCAGTTTCATCACCACGCAGTACAGTGAATATTTGCAAACGCACATCGTGTAATTCAGTGTTAACATTCTGATGCTGCTTGTGCAACTTGGATGCATTTAAAGGACTTGTTTTGCACCGTCTTATCTGGACTCATACCCCCTGTTGGAGCCTCGAGTTTTGTTCTGATGATCTTGCACGTGTTCCTGGCATATCGACACGCTACATGTCCGTTACGCCAGGGCACTTTGCTCTGGTGTTAAGAAATCACTGTATGTAAAGAGCTTTTGTTGTTCCCTTTCAAGGAATCACCAAGCCTCCGTTCCTTTTGTCTCCTACAAGGCTGATTTAAAAGGAATATCTTTTTTTATAAGCAATAAAGTAAATTTTGTTATTAATAAATTGTGCTTTCTTTCTGTTTGCTTTTCAGGAGACTTATTTAATAAAGTGTCTGCAAGGTCTTAAATGTAATAAGTAATGCTTTTAGGTTTTTTTTAGGTTTTAAATGTGTTTAAATTTTCTATTTTAGGTGCTAAAATACATGCAGTTGCATCCTAAGTTTGTATGTTTGTTAGAAAGTTGTTTCCCCCTTGATGGAAACGCATTTGTAAGGAAAATGCATTTTGGGATTGAGCAGCTAGGATGTGTTTGTCGGTTGTACCCATGAAAAAAAACTTTCCAAGTCTCCTCCAAACATCATTCTGCTGTTCTTATGATTTGAGCCCTGGGTACTGACTGTCAGGTGCCTGTGAACAACTACCAGTTCTTTGATCCCAAGTCTATCCTCCAAGATGACTGCTCACCCCAACAGTGGTTTCGTTGGAGACGGCCTCCAGAATTTGAGAGTGTAGAGCATATGTGTCAAACTCAAGGCCTGGGGGCCAAATGTGGCCCTCGTTGACATCTGCCACCCCCAAGATGATGTGAGAGATGTAAAATCTGTCTCGATTTTTTTTCCCAGTAATCTTCGATTCTGATGTTGAAAGCACAACAGAGAACATCAAATAAGACCAATCAAACACTTGTTGAGGAACCTGTGACCAGTAAAGGATGTTGGGCATCTGAGTTTAGATTCTTAAATTGGCCCTTACTTTGAAAAGGGTTTTAATTTTGACCCCCCCTTTTGTAAGTGAGATTGATACCCCTGGTGTAGAGGAAGGACTGGCCTGCCTCCAGTGCCTACTTCAACCACACTGGACACCTGTGGAACCTTCTTGGGTGTGGTGATTGTTCCAGGGTGACCAGAACATCCATATTGGCTGACTTGCGATGAATGCTGTTTGAGAATGTGATGCCCTCTAACAGTGTAAGGAGGTGTAAGGCTGGTGTGGCTGTGTATGGTTCTTCCACATGCCACTGAGTATTAATAAATATTTAAATTGCTAATATCTCAGATTTCTTTAGTCTTCAATCATCCACTCTAACTAACACCAAACAAGTCTAAAACAGAATAAACAGAGAAGATTTGACAAGTTTTTCACACGGTTATTCAACCCCCAGTTTCATTTTCCTAACAAATACCATTTAAGAGGAAAACCAACTGGCTTTCCTTGGATAGATTTACTGCCAAAAAGCACTAAAATATTCACCCAAACACCTGCTTCACCATTTTTGTGCCAGTTTCTTTTTCTGTGACACTTTCTAAAGCGCACCTATTATGTGAAATTGTTTTATTTTTGTAAATATATAATGTATATCAGCGATTCAATTTTTGTAATTCGTGTAGATCTGAAATTTGAGTCAAAACTTGCAGAAACCCTGCTCGTTGTATATGCAGACATGTTGTGTGACCACTAGGTGGCAGCAGAGACCCGCTGAACAGAGGAGCGACACAGAACTTCACACGGTTACATGAGTTGCTGATGAAGTGGGTGGTCTTAAAGCCTTTAGTCTTGTAAGTGGGCAATCTTTTATTTATTTGGGTTTTTTTAAGGAGGGTGCGGATGTCACGCATCTTAATCTTTCTCCTTCCTGTCGTTCACGCCGCTCGGTCAAAGTGTTGCAGCTTGCACATGCGCGAGCCGCTTTAAGCACTCAGCTGCTTTGCTTTAGCTTTATTAGAGCGGGTTTCTGTGCGAGACCAACTCAGTTTTAATGTTTTATTTTTTTTAACGTGACGCTCGTTTGTTTTCATTAAATTTAAAAAAAGTCTTATTTTAGCTCTTAATTCGCTGTTAAATCTGCCACTTTTTGTTGCTACGCTTGCGCTTCATACCATTTCCACACAGATCTGCTGCGCGCGCTCCTTCCTCTGGGCTGGCCCACTGTGCGCGCGCGCGCGCGCGAGGGCTCACTTTTATGCGGCGCGCGGCTCTTCTCTGTAGTCGCCGACGGCGGGGTTCACCGACATCTGCTTCAGGTATGAACTTCTTCCTGTATTTTGATTTAAAATGGCATTTTTTTTTTAAGTTCGCAGCGTGTTTTTGAAACACTCTCTAATAAAAATGTAAAAACGAAGGACCGAGTATATTTTACTCTTTAATGTTGCCGCTCAGGTGCTCGTTTCTGTGAATAAAAAGTATTTTAAGGTAGTAAAAAATACTTCGAAGTGTCTAAACTGAACTATCAGTGCTGCTCCATCCTTGCGGCTTTTTCATTATTTGAAAATAGTTTTTCAAAGTGATGGCTTCTTTTTTTTAAGAAAGTTGGAGAGCCTGTTTAAATAAAAGGAAGTTTGACAGCAGCTGTGTGAGAAGCTGATGATGAAGTGTGGTTTTTAGCTGTGTGGACTGATAAATACCACAGAGGATGTTGTCTTTATAAATCAGCTGCAAAACAATCTCATGTGAAAACTGGAAAGTATAAATATAGATAAAATAAAATATATATATATAAAAAAAGGTTTCAGTCTTTCAGTGTGCTTGGGAATAAACACTTGAAGGACATTTATGATTGAAATAATTCTCACATTGCTTTTGTTTTGATAAATATAATATTTTTTTAGTAATTCAGCGTTATGTTTAACATCATTTTAATGTGTGTGGCCACACGTCTACAGGAAACCACCCTGAGGAACATCTTGGACGGCCTGTTTCCTTTACGTCCATCAGAGGTGTTTCTCTTTTAATCTGAGCAAACGTCTCGGTATTTTTGTGTGAAAGTTGGTTTCACAATCCTAAAAAGTTCAGAGCAGAGCTGTGTAGAAACATAACGATGAGAATTAGAAGATGGGGGGTGCGAAAAAGTCCACTATTGGTTCGTCCAAGGCCGGACTTCATCACTTCCTGTTTCTTTGCGAGGTCACTTCCCGTCTCTGGCCTCGGGGCTCGGCAGGAAGGAAAGGGACGTTGGATGTGGTTTCTGCTGGACATACCAGTTGAAGCTCATTCAGGATAAAGTACGACACCTGCACTTGTCCATGCCACAGATCTGATGCTTTTAAAAGAAATGGGGTCAAACCGACCAACAGTCTGGTTATGTCCTCAGTTTTCCACTGCTTCCTTCATCCTTCTCCTTTCTGTGTGCACCTCTGAGTGTGTGAAGGTCCTGTTGTCCTATCACTCCTGCCCCACTCACACTCTGCATCCTGTTGAGTTTCCTGCGCAGGAGGCCAAGTTAGACCAAGAGAAGCTTTGAGAAAAAGGTAAAAGGTGAGCGAGAGAATCTTCACACTGGATTTGAATAAAATCACTATAAATAAATTAAAAAAAGGGGATTTGAAGGATTTTTTTTGTGTGTTTTGACAAAGAAACCACAGGAAGTTTTCCCACAGGGAGCGGCTTATCTGCAGTTTCCCTGCGCAGGAAAAGGGTGTGTCATCTGGATCTGGATGTTTGTGAGTGTGACGGCGGTGATGGAGGGTGATGTTATTGTGATGGTTTTATAGGAATGCACAGAAGGCTCGCTGGTGGTTTTCAGGTCAGAATGTGGCTGCTTCCTTTTATTGTTCAGAGCGAACACGCTGTGCGGCCGTGGAAACTGTCCCCCCCTGAACTTATTCAGTGCATTTTATTCTGCGGTCACACCTATTTTCACAGCAGCCATGTCAGCGGAGCGTAACCGTCCGGCTGCGTCATTACTCGCTAGTGGAGCTTCTGCAAAATAACGTTACATGGGGAACTTGATTTGGTGGATTGGTTGTTAAACAAGCAGGAACTTTCCTAAACATAACTGACTGAAACTCTATGTATTTCTTCACATAGCGGCACCATAAAGACTGACTCACTGTAAGAGTTCCATTAAAACTTGATGTTATTTGCTTATGCAGTTACTTTCTGCAGCAAACAAATGGAGAAGGAGCAACAAAAGTGACAAACTGGTGTGGAAATTTCAGCAGAGGACATTATAATAAAACTGACTTCTTCATAAGTTCATGTTGCGTCAATAAGAGAGGCCTTTAAAGTCCCAAACAGCCGATGAGGAGCTTTTTAATCAGGCTTTGAGGCCTTTTTTTGGTGTATTTGTTGTAGATTTAATTTAAAACTGATAGTGTTGTTGGTATTTGTGTCTGGAATTCTGGTGTAATAGCTAATCGATGAGTCAAAATGCACTTTCTTTTTTTTGGAAATAAAACTATACAAATGCATAAATTCCACTTTATAAAGACTGAAATATGGTGGCTTCTGTATCACGTTATGAACAATTTCAGGTGTAAAAACAAAATCAAAAGCTTAAAAAGAGAGGTTCATTAGAATGAACCTCACTCCGATAACAACACCACAACCGTCTCAACAACCACAATACAGTACTGTTTTTTTTTTTTTTTTTTTTTTATTTCATTTATGAGAACTGTTTTGCAACCATTGTGGAGATAATACACTACCTGGCCAAAAAAAAAAAAAAAGTCGCCACCAAAAAAAGGTCACACACTAATACCTAATATCTAATATTGAAAATTGTGATGAGTTATTCATTTTGTTTTATTATTTATAGATGATTATTGTTTGAATTGATTGTTTGTCTTAAAAAAAAGGGCAGATACAGTATCAAAAGATTTCTTCTTCTTTCTGCTACCTTTCATTTTATGTTTTGTTTTCATATACCGGTAGTTTGTGAAATTTTGTGTTTTTAATTTTAAAATGAATAAATAAATAATAAATATTTTGTTGGACCTCCTTTAACTTGGATTACAGCATGCATTCGCTATGGCGTTCTTTCAAAAAGCTTCTGTAATGTCACAAGACAAGATCTGTTTCCATCCAGTGTTGCATTCATTTTTCACCAAGGTCTTGCATGATGGCAGATTCTGACCACTGCGCAAAGCCTTCTCCAACACATCCCAAAGATTCTCAATGGGTTTTAGGTCTGGACTCTGTGGTGGCCAGTCCGTGTGTGAAAATAATGTCTCATGCTCCCAGAACCACTCTTTCACAATTCGAGCCCGATGAATCCTGTCTGTCATCTTGGAATATGCCCGAAAAATCCATTGATGGAATAACCTGGTCCTTCAGTGTATTCATGCAGTCAGCTGACCTCATTCTTTGAGCACATACTGTTGCAGAACATAGACCTGATCAACTGCAGCAACCCCAGATCATAGACTGCCCCCACAGGCTTGTACAGTAGGAACTAGGCATGATGGGTGCATCACTTCACCTGCCTCTCTTCTTACCCTGACGCGCTCATCACTCTGGAACAGGGAACAGTTCTTAACCCAATTTTAGTAGTTTCTGCAATAATCTTAGATGTTTTTTTCTGCTTGATGCATAACAATGATGTGACCCTTCTAAAACAGACTGACATCTTTTCCACGACCACGCCATGTCTTTCAACATGGTTGTTTAAGAAATGAGAAGCAGCTCGTTGCACCAGTTGGGGTTAAATAACTTGTTGCAGCTGAAAGATAATTGTCCATGCAGTAATTATCCAACAGGAGGCTCGTACCTATTTGTTTAGTTAATTTCTTGGCCAGGCAGTGTATGTCATAAGTAATAGAGACATCGACTTAGTGTTTCATGACCACAAATTTAGAACCATGAATATAAGGTGTACAGATAAACATGATTGATTTTAGTCTCTTATTGATTTGTCTAAAACTAAAAAATAATTCTCGGGCAAAAAAACAACAACAAAAAAAAAAAAAAAACATGGCTGGTCAGATGTGCTGCCTTTGAATGATGATAAGACAGTGATAAATAAGTGATTTTTAAAAATGGGCGAGGTGATTGAAGCATTGAAGAAACTCAAAAAAAAGTTTTCAAAGCTTCAAATACATAAAATTATGGATATTGGATTTTTGGCCGATATCCAATATTCCAATATGTTAAAACACATTTTGCCGATACCTAGGCCAGAGACTACATAGTTTTCTCTGCTGTGGAATTAAAACACTACATTATTCTGCATGGTCTTTGTTAATTTGACCTGCTACCAAATTCAGATGCCAAAAAGGGCCTGAAAATGATGCAACACTTCAACTTGGATTATGTTTAACGTCAAATTTATTCATGACATTTACTCTCTCTAACACAATGACAACACTGGAACAGTGTACATTTGTACATTTTCACAAATCTAAACTCAACCTGTTCACAAGCGACAAGTGAAAAGTGCATAAGTAGTAGTGCGTTAATACTTGATAGTTTCTTAAATTAAAACTTAACTTCAATCAGAAGCCTTTTATATCTGTGAGTTATTTTCATGGCATGGCTGAAGTCCGATATTTAATTTTATCACTAATATCTGTCGATACCGATACCATGCCAATAATATTGTGCATCCCTACTTAAAACGATCAGATATTTTCAGATTTTTTTAGTGTACCGGATAAAATAAACACTTTTTTCTTTTTTTTTTTTTTGTGTGTGAAACTGTGTAATGTGGATTATTGCTTCATTTTTAGGGTTTTGAAAAACCATTCTAAACGTTTTATTTACAACCCTCTTCATGTCCAGAAGAGTTTGTTAGGCATGCTGTTGGTTTACTACGTGTGCATGTGACAAGACGTGATTGGCTGATGTAGCTTCAGTTGGCTTGAGACGAAGACGTATGACACAGACAGTGACAGTCGTCTTAGCGGTTTAGCATGAGCAAAACTAAGTTTTTGGTTAGCGATGCCCATCACTGGTTACAGTATTACATTCACGTCCTTGCATTAAGTGCAGTATTCCTGTTTTTAGTGTTTTCTGATGAAACAGTCAAAGATGAACCCTAGTTGATGATCTGTGATACGTTTCAGACACTCCAAACACACACAAAGAAACAGTCAGACAGTTATCACTGTGCCAGAGGTGGTGCACCCCAGACAGGTCTCAAGAAGTCTGTTACAGATTAATGAAATTATGCTGTAACTTCTCTGTTCCAGTTTAGTCAAATTACTTTCAAGAGGCCTGGCATTTATTGAATGAATGCAGATTGCCCGCCACCTTTCATGCCATAGTTTTGGATTGAGCGCGTCATGGTGAGAATTGAGTTTTGCTCAAACCTGGAAAAGAAGGTCATGCACAATGCCATGTTATATTGTGAGATGTCACACTTACACTGTGTGTTGTGAATGACTCTGTTACCGCCACTTTAACCTTTAGCTCAGTTGCTTTAAAACTGATTTTGCTGTGGCAGCCACCTCGATTGACTTCAACGCTTTAGCAGTTGCTGATTAGGTAATTAATACAAGTGTAAATGTGTTATTTTTAGTTTTTCTTTTTAATTATCAATTGGTTCATTTTATATTTTTGCTAACGGACATATCAGCTTTCGGCTGCAGGCAGTAATAATTTAATGTGCAGAGCTGAACACACTAAGAGATAAAGCTGACGTACACTTAAAGCCAGTTTCTTTGGTAGAGTATTCTCAGCCCGGCTGTTTATAGTCACGTCAGTGAACTGTGAAACTGTTTGTCTTCAGACCACCTAATTTGAGTTTATGAGTGAAACAAAGAGACATGCCAAATGTCAAAGGTTGAAAATACTTTGATGTCACAGAAATATTACCCACTAGTGTTGAGCCAGGCTTACAAACCAGCATCACTTCTCCTCAGCAGAGGAAGCTATATGTGTTTCAGAGGCCAGTTTGATTATTTCTTTGCATTTATGAGCTGTTTATAAAAGTTTGCCATGACAGACGGTGAAGCGAGGTTGAGTTCTGATGCTGCAGCAAAAACTCTTCTCTGAAATGTGCAAAAGTTAAGACGTCGTCTGGGCTGTCTGAAATACAGCTGCACGCGTTTGTTTCTGCTTGTAAAAGGCTTCTTGAGCTTGTTAAACACGGCTTCTTTTTACACAGATGCAGTAAAGAGCAACACATGAGCCGTGCACCAGTTCCACTGTGACACCCCGCCACCCCGCCCCACACGTTACAGGCTGCTCTTGTACTCTCTAATGGTTTTTAGCAGTTTGAAACATAAACCAAAATAGTCAATAAAGGAGGCAACAAAAGTGTGAAAATGTGTTAACCTTCTAGCATGTGCACTGAGTGCTTTGCTGTGAGTTACATCCGTAATTGAAACATCCGTATTAACTGACCAGTTGGTCCATTAGCAAAATATCCCATGAAGCACTGGACAAATTTTAGTGAAAATCTCAGAAAGCGATGAATGGATGAACCTCTACAACGTATCAACATTTGGAGACAACCCAATTCAAGATGGCTGCCAGAGCTAATCAACCTTAGCTGACGCAAAAATAACAAACTTACCTTTTTTATAGAAATTTTACTTAATTTAATGTGGTAGTAGCAAGGCCTGCATGATAAAATTTTTTGCTGGGCAATAAATTGTCTCAGAAATTATTGTGATAAACAATAATATTGTTTGAAGTTTGACAATAATAAGTAATTATCAAATTTAAGAAGAAATGTTGGTAAATATGTTTTGTGTGTAGTACCTTCTTTGACCACTGGATGGCATTATAAGACTGTTTAAACCTAAGGATGGATAGTGAGGGTGTGAGCAGCGTGTCTCCAAGAAAAATGAGAGGGAGGCCCCTTGATGTGACATGGGCTGTCTCTCTTCGGTTCTCAAAATGGTGGACGCTACGTGTGGTTTGAGCTCTTTAGCATAGCATTTTTCACACAAAGCTTATAATAAAAAAATCAATAAACAAGTTCTCAGCTTCTTTTGCAGAGAAAATCAACTTTTTACACAAAGACACGGGTTTCAATCGTGAATTTTGGAGCTTTGACAAGACAGTTTTTTCCTGAGGTCGGCCTGTTAGCTTAGCTCGTAGCTTAGCTTCTCAGCTTAGCTGCTTTTAACAGTCCAAAAACGCGATTTTTGGACTGTTAAAATGGATTTTAGAAAGAAAAGAGAAATGGAGGAGTCAAAGAGCACCGGAGTTGAATCTTTGGTCATCCAGTGTCTTCAGTAGAAAAAGAGACACACGAAGAAACAATAATGCCGATAAATGAACATGAGGTTGATAATTTTCATTTATCATGAGATTAATTATCGCGATAGGCCTAGTAGTAGCTGAGAGTCATCCTAACAGCAACAACTTCCCTTCTCCAGGAGGCGCTCCTGCCCTTCTCACCATCAGTTGAAAACATTTCGATGAAAAGCAGTGGGCGAGATGCGTTCCTCTAATGAATTAGGCCTTTTCGTTAAATTACTGCGCAGTAGTTCAGATTTTTTTTTCTTTTACAGCTTTTACCGCGCAGAGAGAGGAAGGCAAGGAGTATCTGGTCAACAGGAACCTAATGGAGAACAATGACTTTCTCGTCTGACTTGAAAACACTTCCCAGTGTGTGCGCACGAGTACAACTCTTTTTATTGTCACTCTTGTTTATGCAACCAGACCGAGAGAAGCAAAAAAGAAAGAAGAGTTCAGATAGAGGGCGAGATAAGGACGGTACGTTCTCGGCCACTTCTCGTTTCTAAGCAGACAGAGCGAGGCGAGCATCTGACCGCAGGATGGAGTGGAAGAGGAAAAAGTGTGTGTTTGTGTCCCTGCAGCTGTTGGGTGTGCGATGGACTCTGTCTTCAGCTTCCAGGAAAAGGGGGAGCCATCAGAGGGCTGGACAGGAAACTCTAGCAGGGTCAACTTCCTGTAACTCTCGCGATGGTCAGCCTGATAGTGAGGTGTGTGTGTGTGTTCCTAACATGTAAAACTTGTGCATGTGCACATGTTTTCTTTGGACGCAGCCCGTAACAAACTGTTTTTTTGTGACTTTCAGAAATTTTTAAGGATTTTCTGCAAAAAACATGCATGTTAGGCTGATTGATAACTCTAAATCGTCTCTAGGTGTGAGTGAGAGAATGTTTGTCTCATTTGTCTCTGTGTCCCTGTGATGGACTGGAGACCTGTCCAGTGTGTCCCCCGCCTCTCGCACAGTGACTGCTGGATATGGGCACCAGTGACCCCACAACCTGAAAAGCAAGAAGCTTGTGATGGATGGATGAATCCAGACAGACAGTTTGCGGTTCTCGTCCATCATAAATGACGTTTCTCTTCCCTCCCCACCACAACTTGAATTGTTCTTCCTTTATGTGACTTCCCCTGCAATCCTCAGTGGGCGGGGGTGGCTGTAGCCCGTAGTAGTCAGCTTGAAAGGTTGCAGGTTACAATCCCAAGACCACCGCGCACTCTATCACTATTAATACAGAGTTTTACTTAATCTCTAAGGTAAACCACCTCCAGAGTGTTGATTTGAAAACCAACACAAAAAAACAGAAATTAAAATAAAATAATCTTTACTGTCATTGTGTAATTTGTATACAACCCAACCTTTTCCTGTGACTTTATGAACATACTGACTTACAGTTTACAAACAGGTGCTAACAAATCTACCAAAAATGTCTGCACCTTAAAGCAGCAGTGTAAATATTCTAATGTGTTTTGTGGAAAGAATATTTCCTGTTGTAGATTGTAAAGTTTAATTATGATTGATGAGATGAGTTAGTCTGCATGAGGCTAAAACCACATTTTCAGCTTCTAGATAAATATCAGTAATCACCATTTCTCCGAATTAAGATTGATTAAAAAAAAACTGTCTACAGCAGGTAAGATATTTGTTGTTCATAGCTTGCTTCTAAAGATCTGAACTATAAGTTTAGAAGTTGTGCAACGGAGGAGATTTTTTCATCTCGTCACTTTTTCTGCGTGTAAGTGTCATGGCAGCAAACTTCTATTCTGGTGACCCCCTACGCTAGCAGGAAATACAATTTTAAGACTCTTTGCGTTTGGTCTCTGTACGTAGATTTTATCAGCTGAGAAGCAGTCAAACATGCAGACACATGCACTAAAAATACAAATTTCAAAGTTAAAAAACAGTAATGTTCCCCGTCAAGCGAATGGTGCATATTTATTCATTTTTGTCATTTATGACTCCTCACATGAATTTGGGATTTCAAACAATATTTTCCACGAAGGACAAAGATTGTTGCAAACTTGGCCAATATTTTCATGACAAGAAGGTTTCCAGATTTCTACCTTGATTAATCTAAATATATATTATACATTATCACTAAAAATAATATAAAATACAATATGGCGTCATCCAATTATTAGATTTTTTTCTTTTTAAAGAAAATTACATAATCTAGTAGAATATTTGTAAAAGCTTGAAGTGATACAAACCAAAGAGTTGAGCACTGAAACGGCATTAAAAAGGTATATATTGTTTAATCACTTTCTAGCACTTTGGATACAACATTTAATGTCAAATAAAGTCAAACGACTCAAACAACCAGATCTGGGCACAAATTGAATACAGGTTTTTCTTGTGAATCTCATCTGGTCCAACAGGGATGGTTTAAATCATTGGAGGTGCATTCAATGCACAGAGGAGTCCTTATTTTATTCTGAGTGCCAAAGCTGGAATGGTTAGAGTTGTTGCCTCACAGCCAGAAGCTCACAGGTTTGTCCCCTGACCTTTCTGGGTTGAGTTTGCATGTTCTCCTCATGTTGTATGGATTTTATCTGGGTACTTTGGTCTCCACACACAAATCAAAATCATGCATTTTAGGCTAATTGGTTTATTGACTAAACTGTCCCCAAGTGTGAGAATGATTTTGTCTTGTTTGTGTTCTTGTGATGGACCTGTTCAGGGTGTCGCCCGCCCCTCACGGAGTGACTGCTGGAAATAGACACCAGCGCCTCGAGAAGCAGGTGCAGAAAATGCTAGGATGGTCTCAAAACTGACCAAAGCTGAGAGATTTGAGTCCTCATGCTGTGTTGGTCAGTGCTCTGGGTGTTCATTTACAAGAGTGGGGTTTGGTTGTCAATAACAAAAGGTTCCTGAAACTTGCACTAAAAATATGTAAAAATAATAAGAGTGCAATAAAAACAAACATTTGGGTTGCTAATAGCTGTCAAACAAGACTAGCTGTTTGCAGGCTACAGTATACTCCCCCCCCCCCCCCCACTTGCCCTCGAGCAAGACGGATGCTTTTTTCCCCTCTCCTGCCTTCCTCCTCCTGCTTTTTGATCTCTGTCCAGTGTATCGGAGCTTCTATTTACACATCTTCCGAATCGTAAATTACTGTTATGGATTTGGTCAGCTGGACTTTCAACGCAATTGATAAAAAATATTTATTTAACCAAGCAAAAGGGTGCTGGAGAACCTTCATGCACCACTGAGACGCACGCAGCATGGGTACGTCATGGATCCGTGGGGAGAGTGGAACACGATGTGCCTTTCTGTGTTGTCTCTGGAGGATGTCGAAGATTTAACTCCGGGTACTCCGGTTTCCTCCCACAGACTAAAAACATGCATGTTAGGCTGATTGGTAACTCTAAATTGTCTCTATGTGGCCCTGTGATGGACGTGCGACCTGTCCAGGGTGTACCCTGCCCCTCGTACAGTGATTGCTGGACATGGACACCGACGACCCCCGTGACCCAAAAATGGAAGAAGCGGGTAAAGATAATGGATGGATGGATTTATGATAGCAGGGTTTCTGCTTTTTGGCACCGGCGGATACGAATGTTATCGGCTATTAAGGAAGACGGCGGCTGCAGTTTCTGCCATGGCAAAGCTGCCGACCTTACGTGAAGGATTAATTTGTGCTTCGAGCTCTCGGACTCGGCTGGTTTACGAGCTCAACCGTAAGATGGAAGCGATTTATGAGAATCGCAGGCCACTCACGTCTTCTGGAAGTCGCCAGCATGTTGGAATCGATCTTGGAGAAGGCTAATGAGCACGGACCAGCAGGAAGCCCACAAATTTGGCCATTTTGGATCATCAAGAGTACCAGCAGAACTCAAGGCTGATGGAAAAAAAAATCTGCCTGATCAAAAACAACTGTGGCTTATCTGAATCTGGCCTCCCCGTTCGGCCTTGAATAGGCCAACTTGTCAAATTGCTCCTGGGGATGTGTAATTAAGAAGGCTCTGCTGAACTTCTGTGAACACTTATCAGAACTGTACCGGTGGACACATTAACATCTTATCAGGACTACGGTGCTATCTGGGAGTGTTTCATAGACAAATGTAACCGTCTTGTAGTCAAATGCATATGTAATGTCTATAAATGTGCTTGCTGGTAGAATTTTTTTGATGTCTCAAACCGTTTACTGACAAGGACAAAGTGTGAAGAGATCTTTTTTTGTTTAATACCCACTATCCTCATGGTCTTTCTCTTTTTCTATCTAAAGAATAAGGGGCCACGCTCCTAGGAAATGCAGCCACGTGCACTCCGCCATCTTTCAGACGACTGTACAGAATACACTCTATACTTCGGTGCAATGATAATAAAGTTTATTCTGATTCTAAGATAAGCTAAACGATTGTTTTTTTTTTTTTTTTCTAAATGAATAAACATGAAGATGAGATAAATGCTCTCGTTTCTACCACTCTAAACAAAAGTAATTCTTGTCTGTCACCATTAATGGCGGGTGATGATGGAATCGATCAATATCTGATTGTCGTCGTTATAAAAACAACTAGATGACGTTGGAGCATCCGCAGCGTCACCTATTCATAATTTATTCATAATCTGTGTTCGTGTGCATGTTTGTATTTCTGTCTGAAACTTAAGGTGAAACATAAAGTTGACAACAGGTCAGTAAATTTTACACGTATTAGAGTGAGACAATACTTTAGCATGAACAGCAGCGTCAACCAGATTCAAGATGGCTGCCTTATCATTAGCCAACACAAAGAGGAACGTAACAGTTTGACAGATACTGAGCTGAATATGCTGTGGTAGTAGCTGGTGGGTAAAACTTTAAAATACAAAGTTGTGGTTGATAAACATTCCTTCAAAGAATGCTAGACCTTTCATTTGAAACCTGTTTCAATTTAAGCTAATTGTGAACTGTGTAGCCTTGGGTTGGTCACAAAATGTGCATTATTTTGTTGAGAACGTAACTTCATACTGTTGTTGAGTTTGAAAACATCTGAAATATGTTATGCTTTTCACTGTATGTTATTTCCTCTTGATGTTGGGCTTAGTATTTTTTGCTTTGTCAACATCAGCCTTGAAACAATGCAGTTTGCTCAAAACTGGAAGTCAGGATTTCATACACGAGAGCACACTGACACAATGATCATTGTCAAACTCTGTCCCTCCGTGTCAGATACCCCCCTTCTCCCTCTGATGACATTTACTTGTCTATTTCACCACAAGCTCAAACGTCCACGTACATGAAAGTGAGTCAAGCTGTTGACCAGAGAGCTCATGAATACCGTCTCTTGAAACAGCAAAGTAAAAAAGGAAGTGGCTAACCTCACATCTCTCTCTGTCTCTCCTTATCTCAGGCTTTCTCTTTTTTCTAACTTCTGTCTTCTCACATCTGCCTCCACAAATGTAGTTTTTTTTTTTCCACGCTTTACCGCTCTCGAGCCTTCCTCTCGCAGTCCCCATCTCCCGTTCTCGTGCCACTCATCCCCCTCTTTTCTCTCTCATTCCAGCTGCCGTCACTCAGCTCCTCCCTCGTTTATTTTATATTTTTTCCAGTGGCGATGGTGATTGACAGATGATCTGACAGAGGAAGACATCAGGTGAGGAAAAAAGTTAACTTCTCCTTCTTGCATTAACTCAATTCCTCCTTCTGCCTCCTCCTGTTCAAGGGAAGTTTTTTTTATATTCTAGTTCTCTATAGTTATTTTGATCTCTCTGTGTTGTGATGGGAGCTGCTTTCACTTTCCACCAGCTTTATTCTGTAGAGTCAGGCTTGGTGACGTGACTTGGAGGACATCAGTAGCATTTAGCAACACCCAGTTTAGCCTTTTGATCATGATGCTGCTGTTAGTCATCTGGTAATTTAAGTCATCCCTGTGAGAATACGAACAAAGAGGAAAATGTCACAAAACTAAGAAAATCGTGACCGTTTTTGCAGACGCCGTCTCCCTGCTGGTTATTATGGGGTGCACCTGTTGCAAGCAGAAGAAGTCCTCCAAATCAAAAGACGCAACGTTGGCAGGAATAGATGCTACAGGCCTGTCGCCTAGCAACGCAGATGAACGGTCAGTGGAGACCTTGCATCAGGGCCGTTACTGCTCCGATCCCACTCAGAGCATCCCGGACTACAACAAGACCTTCTTGCCTGGAACCAGCTTCCCCAGCATCAACACAGGCCATCAACATGGAGGCATGTATCTGTGTGTGTCTGTGTGCAGAGGCTTGTAACCCCGCCCCCAAATAATAGTCTTTAAAAGGTGTTTTAACTACTACAGTAGTCCCTCGTTTATTGTGGGGGTTACGCTCCAGACCCCACCACAATAAGTGAAAAT
>JARVLU010000583.1:14145523-14156873 GCA_031762415.1 Simpsonichthys santanae | reverse complement strand
AAAGGGGCAGATATAATAAGATTTTTTTTTCTTCTTTCTGCTACCTTTCATTTTTTTATATTTTGTATGTTATCATTCATGGGATTGCTTGGTATTGTAATTTTTTAAATGAACAAATAAAATAAACATAAAATACAAATCTTCAGATGCCAATAAAAGTATCTACCGTAATTGCCAGTGTACAAGCCGCTGCTTTTGTCTCACACTTTGTAACCCATTGTTTACATACAGGAGTGTCTTGTTTATGTATTTTGTTCATAATTTAAATTTTTATATTTTATTTTGAAAAACTTCCTACTGTCTCTCAGTAGTTTCCTGCCCATGACTTGCATTTTCCTTTGACAGAGCTGAGTGCTTGTGACTCCCAGCAACCCACCCCTCATTTGTGACACAGAGAGAATGCTCTCACGTATTCAGATGTACAAGGCCTTTTGGTTTCAAATACCCAACCATAACTCCACCCACTCTGTCATCATGTGACCAGAAGTCTAACCTGAATGATCAGTGAAATACTCTCGAGGACCGTCCCCCAAGATAGACGTGAATTCATTTCTTCAGCTCTTTCCTGTATTGTTTATTGTATTTTTGCGCTTCATGCTCAGACCTGTTCATTTGTTCAGCGATAATCGAAAACGCACGGAGAATTTCTTATGACGCTGCTTTCATGTTAAAAGCAATCGGCTGTTGAGGAGGAAACAGCTCCAGCCCATAAGCGACATCCACGTCTCTCCATGGTCAGGATTCAAGACGCAATGGAGACAAGTCTTGTAGATGTTTTAATAAATGGTTTTAAATGCTTTGTGTTGGTAAATATGCGTTTAAATACCGGGAACACATTTTAAAGTCACATCCGAACACGAAGCGGAGAAACAGAAGAAGTCCCCCCCACCCCTTTCAGTCATGAGAGGACAGCGAGCGGTGGGCAAGTCGTCAGATTTATTGTTAAAGCAGTCAGTCAAGACTGGTACATTTTTAAATAAAAGTTTAAAAAAAATCTTTCTGTGTACGGTAAGTATGTTTAAATACCAGTATCTTATCTTAAACAAGGGCATTAAACAGAGTGGAGGAGACAACAGGAGGGTGGTGCTGTTCCTCCTCCTCCTCATATGAGCAGTGCTGAGGAGAATCCCATCAAATTTATTTAGAAACTACATTTAAAAACAGCAGTTGTTAAAAGTGTTTACCAATAAAAAAAATTAATGGTACTAATTTAATGAATATTTACTGCATTTTACTGGCACTATTTGACTTCTGGTCACATGGCCTCGATAAGACTTCTTGGTTATATTGGCCCAAACATAATTTTTTTAAATTTCGGTTACGTATGTGTTTGGCACTGTTCTGTCCAGTGATTGTGCTTAGATAGTTATTGTGTTCGTTTTGAAGGTATAATGGTTGTAACCATGAGTCGGACAGAGAAGCTTCATGAAGACGCTTGATGATCTTGTAGTCTGAGTGTGTGTTGACAGCAAGCTATATTCTGTGTACTACAACAAGAAAGCTTGCACACAGGCTGGGCAAAGATCCTGATGATGAATGGTGGATGTCCGCGGCTAAATAACCGGAGTGTCTTATTTATGTACAAAATTATGATTTATCTTGTATTTAATAAGTGCGACTTACAGACGGTGCATTTTAAAGCCTGAGTATTACGGTAGTTTCATTTCAGTTAATACAAAAACAGCACCTAAAGTGACAAATGCACCTCTGAAACCACCCCACAAATAATGCACTGTATGACAATACCTGACCGACCTGATAATAACTTGGTGATAGTGAAAACATTTTTGGTCTGAGCTCACCTGTTCAGGATTTTGGATTATCTTCAAAAATCTGATTCAGATTAAGTCAGTACTAACCTGGTCCTGAGGATCCATCTTGGTCATCATGCGGTCCTCCAGCAGGTTAAAGGTCAGCACCTGCAGGACGTACAGCTGATGGGCCATCTCGTCATTGATGGGTGTGGTGCTCCGGATTACGTTCTGCAGGGCGATGTAGACAAAAAACAAAAAGAGCAGATATTAAAGTAAAAAATAAAAATCTAAAAAAGACGTAATTTTGAACAAAGACGGACAATAAAAAGGTTGATACAGAAATAAATGAAAAAGACGATAACTGAAGGAACAAGTTGGGAAAAAGTGATTTGATACAGGGGACAAAAGGAAGTACCGGTAAGTGAGACAGGGAGGATTACAAATAACCATGTGTGATTTTTTTTGTTGTTGTTATTTTTTAATACTGATAACTGGAGTACAGGCTGAAACCAAAATGCAGACAAAGAGGAAAAACAAACAGTTGAGTTTAAAATGATAAATGTGTGGCTAAACTTACGGTGAGAATGATGGAGCGCAGCTGCTTCTGTGCAAGAATGTGGGCCATCTCCTGCAGAACAAGGGATCCAGAGGAGGAATAAGGATAGCGACAGAAAAAAATTAAAAAGAGCAGGAAGAGAAAGATAAAGGTGAGACAATGTACATAGGCAAAAACAAACAAACAAACAAACAAACAAAAAAAACAGTGTTTAAGGTTTTTATACTAACGTGAGAAAGTAAAAGCGGGTGGGGAAATAAAAAGGCCAAGGCATACTGGAAAGTATGCAGCTATAGGCTGTAGAAATAAAAAAAAAAAAAAAAAGGTAAACCATCCCAGAAAGAAACTTAAAAAGGGATAGATGCACTAATTGATGTCTTCTAAGGTGCAAACTACAAAGTGTGCTAATCAAGGGTGCACTTACTGTCAGAGGACAACTAAGGATGTCCACAATGTGCTCATCAAACTACCGTGTCGTGTGCAGTGAGGAGACAAGGTCAGAGACAGAGACAGAGAGTGAGTGGATGTGATGAGATTTAAAATTTAAAAAATATGTGAGGAGGCTGGAAAATAATTTCTGTGTTGCAGTTTGAGGCGGTGTTAGGGAGGGAGGGTGGCTGAGTCAGCAGAACAAAGACAGGCCAGGGGATCATAATAATAGATTTTCTGATCACCTAGCTCTCATCACTTACACACCCACAAAGAAAACATATGAACCTTGTGTTCTCGCAGCCACACACGGAAATAACATGTTCTGAAATATGCAACAAGTGACAGAAACACTTTTAAGATCAAATGTTTCTGTAAATGTAAATTATCCTATTTTTCGGGCTATAAGGTAGGCCAGTCGCCATAAACAATAAATCAATTAATCGCATGATAAACAAAAATTATCAACCTCGTTTTCATTTATCGGCTTTATCATTTCTTTGTGTCTCTTTCTACTGAAGACACTGGATGACAAAAAGCTCCACTCCGGTGCTCTTCACTGACCACTCCCTTTCTCTTTAAAATCCATTTCAACTGTCCAAAATTGCGTTTTTGGATCGTTAAACGCAGATAAGCTAACAGGCCGTCTTGTCGAAAAGCCAAAATTCACGGTTGAAACTCGTGACTTCATGTTTCTCTCTGCAAAAAGAAGCTGAGAACTTGTTTACTGATTTTTTTTTTTTTTTTTTTTATTAAAAGCTTTGTGTGAAAAATGCTATGCTAAAGAGCTCAAACCACACAGAGCATCAGCCATTTTGAGAACCGAAGAGAGACGGCCCATGTCAGGTCAAGGAGCCTCCCTCTCATTTTTCTTGGAGACACGCTGCTTGCTCCTTCACTATCCATCCTTCCATTCAGTCTTATGTTGCCATCTGGTGGTCAAAAAAGGTACTACACACAAAATAAATAAACTTTCTTCTTAAATTTGACAATAATTACTAATTATTGTCAAAATTCAAACAATATAATTTATCACAAAATATTCTGAGACAATCGCAAAATTTGTTATCGTGACAGGCCTACTATAAGGCGCACTTAAAATCCTTTAATTTTCTCAAAAATCGACAGTGAGCCTTATAATCCAGTGCGTCTTATGTGTGGTTGTGCTTACTGACCTTGAACCAATTTTATGTTAATGTGAATGAGTTGAATAAAGTTTGACTTATCTGTTTTGTTTCTTTTAATGCGCCTTATGTATGAAAACAGACCTGTTCATTGATATTGTACCTTATAATCAGGTGCGTCTTATAATCCGAAAAATACGGTACTACAACATGAAAATATTAGATTTGTATGCAGGAGAGCCGTGCAGCTCATTTCTGCTTTTGCATGTCTTCAATTTTGTGTTCTGCAGAAGACAGCAGCTGTGGACTTCCATTATTCATAATTAATGTTAAAGCGCATCACTGGGCCCAGCGGTGCTGATGCAGGGATCATGTGATTAGCTACAAGGGAACGCTTGACATACATGAGGATTCAGAGACAGGGGCAGAACAGAGCAAAAAAACATCAGCTCTGCTGAGAAGAAAGGCAATAAAAATGTATTTTAATACTGGATTTGATTGCAGACTATGCCAGAATACAACCCCACACACACAAGCTTCACTTTTACAGCCTCACCTGTCTCTTCTCCTCAGGAGCTTTAAGGAACAGAGCGTTGATGACAGCTACGGTGTAAGTCTGGATGTCTTGATCAGTTCTACAAAAACAAAATAACACTTATCCATATGGTGCTTTAAAAACAAGTCAGCATATTTCATGTTCACACATGTGATCCATCCACTCACCCTTGAAGATGTGGAATGAGCTGTCCAATGGTGATCTCTTGGGCCACCTTGTGGTAAAGATCCTGACTGTTGAGGACCATGGACTCCAGGATGGCCAGGGAGCGCTGCAGCACTGCTGTGTCCATGGCCGACTTGTTCACAAAGCTGGCGATCTTTAAAAACAACAAAGCAAGAAAAGATACTTTAAAAAAGGTGGAATACAAAACAGAGCCAGGCTCACAACAATAAATGGGTCCATTTTTAAAGACCTGTAATAATCAAATGCCTGAAATGTTGATTTTCTTACATTTACAAGACAAGGCTCTGTGCAAAAATCTTAGGCCGATGTAAAAAGGTATAAAAGTTTTCAGGAACATACATTCTATGCCAGGGTTCTGCAACCTTTATGAGCAAAAGAGCTATTTTTACACCTTCGTTCACTAAAGTAAATGTGTTCAGAGCCGCAACAACCTGCAACAACTAATTATCAACTGGTGGCCCATGGGCCACTTTAGGTTTGCTAGAGGGGGCTTTTGTAGCCACTAGAGGTGACTTTATAAAGCTAAAAATAGCTAATGATTTTTAACATTTATTGATATCTTCACAATTTAAGACAAATGAATTAAAACTATGAACTGTAAAGTATAATGCTATGCGTTGTCATCTATGCAGAACTGTGTAATTTATTTAAGTGTGGAAAAATTATTTACGCAAAAAGTTAAAGTATATTTTATTTTTTTGTACTAGTTCCAGTGTCCATACAGTAATTGCAAAAGAAAAGACAGGAAACCTGTTTGAACTAATCCTTTTTTGTTGTTGTTTGTATAACAACCAATAACATTCAGTTTTATGCTAGTTTTGGTCAAAGCTTGAAAGAGCCGCTGTGAAGGAACCAAAGAGCCACATGTGGCTCCAGAGCCACTGGTTGCAGACCCCCTGTTCTATGCAGTTGTATTAACTAAAAATGCAAAATGAGCAAATTAAAGATCTAAATGAAATCAATATTTGGTCTGACCTTTCTTTGCCATCAAAACAGCTTCAATTCTTCCAGAAACACGAGCACATGTTGGCATGTATTTTGTTTAAAGCATTGTAAAATAAAAAGCAGATATTTTGTGGCTGTAGTTCATTTTAAATCCTTCTGTCTCTTCGTCATGCAGTCTTTGACGAACACGATCGTGCTGAGATCAGGACTCTGAGGGCCTTATCACTTCCAGGACTTCTTTATGTTAAGTTCATAATGTGTGCTGTATGTTTCAGGTCCTGCAGCAGAATCAAACATCTGATGATTTTGTTTGATTCATAACTATTTTCTTTTCTTAGGACTGAGGGATCCAATAATTTGACCAAATCACACCTCAGCTTGCAGAAATGCAGCTTCAGACTAAAAATGTTTCACTGCTGGCAGCGCACACGTCACTTCCCCTCTATCCAGTTATTTGGCTAACAAAATGCCTTTTGCTACAAACATTTCCAAACTTGACTCATCAGTCCCGAGCACCCTGCTGTCACTTTTCTGCACTCCAGTTCTTTTTTGCGCATCCCAGGGTTACTTGTGTTTCCATGCCATACGGACCACTCCTGCCCAGACTTCTCCAGGTGTCTGAGCTGATGTTACTGCTGTGAGTTTTCCTGGTGGTCCTCAACACCGCTCTTTTCTTTGTGCTTCTTGAAAGATCTTAAAAACCCCAGTCTGCTTAGAAACCTTTCGTCTAGATAAACCTCTGATTGGCATGCGATGTGAAACACCACAACCTTACATGGGCAGCGGAGTTTCGCTGTTCCTCAGACAGTTTTGAGGCCTCCTACACAGCTGCATCTGCTTCAGATAATCACTATCAAACAGTATATGAATAAGATGATCAATAGCTCAGACTTTGTGTATGTGTATCTGGAAAAACTGATGCCGTTTTGATCTGTGGTCACGCCAAATACCGTTTTGATTTACGTGAGACAGAAAATAATAATCATAAAAGTACTGAAAGTACAAAAGTGACTGTGAAACTCAAATAGTGTCAGTTAATTAAAAGCACATTCCATCCACTGCACAGTAAAATACCAGCGCTAAGTGCATGCTCATCTTAAATCCTGGGTCTGCTTAATGTGACGTTTTCATGGCTGACCTTCTTGATGAAGGCCACAGAGAAAGTGTCCCAGGAGATGATCCCGTGATCCATCAGCTCAACAAAGGCCGTTAGAGTGAAGGAGAGCAGGTCACCGAAGCTAGACGACAACAAACACACACACATAAACCATAGGAAACTTTTTCTCTACCAGATGGCTCGGAGGGATGTAAAGCTGCAAAGCCCAGATGGCTTGGAATGCAACAAGAAGCCGGCAGTCAGCAGAAGACAGAGAGGACAAAAAAGTGGCAAAGAGGAAAGAACAGATGAATAAAAGCACAAAGCTGCAACCTGGATTGCTGCAAAAAAAAAAAAAGAGAGAAAACGAAAACAGAGACAAGATGAGAGAAAGGAAGCAAGAAGAGGTTTGAGATGCAGCACAGAAAGAATGAAGGCCAGAAAACAGCAGGTGCTGTCAGGAGGTCAGCAGGAGCCGGGTGACGTTCAGTCAGGACCAGAGAGCTACAGAACAAGGTGACGTCATGCAGTTACACAGACATGAGCAAAAACAAACACCCCTGAGAGCCACAGAAGGAAGAAACAAAGTATAAAGGTGCTTATTAGGAATCTATCCAGGAATTAGCATCTCCCGGCCCAATACTCAAAGTAAGAACAAAAACTCTGGTTACTTGTGTTTTCAGCCAAACTGGTGCATTAAGTTAAACAACAGACTTTGATTTGAACACAGAACCTCACAGGGCTCTGTTACAGTGCTAATACGTAACGAGGATTGGTTTAACTACTACATTTTATAATGCTGACCTCTACTGGTCAAAGGTAGCACTGCAGAATGGATCTGCAGAGAAGCATGTACTGTATTTGTCATAATGCATGTTATTTGTGGCTGATCTGTGTAGATTCTGTTTAATGGTTATACAGTATTTTTATGATGTCTGTAAATGAAGCACCCCATCCCCTTTCACCACAGGGTTAATAAAGAAAAATATGTTTTTTTTTTATGTTTGTTAATTGATGTCTATTTTTTGGTTTATTTCCCCATTCTTGGCACAAAGTCAAACGTGTTCCCAGTGCTGGTTGGAGCTGTCCACCGTCTCTCATATTGTTTGTCCTGACCATGGACAGGATCTCGAGATGCAGTCGTGGAGAGGAGGGCATCTGGTTTGTGAACCTGAGGGTCTCATCTCTGCCTTATGCGGATGATGTGGTTCTGTGGGCGTCTTCAGGCCAAGACCTTCATTATGCACTGGGGCGGTTTGCAGCCGAGTGTGAAGCGGCTGGGATGAGAGTCAGTTCCTCAAAGTCCGAGGCCATGGTTCTCGACCAGAAACGGGTGAAATCTCAAAAACCTGGATATGGGTGGAATGCCCCATCCAGGTCATAGGAGAGAGTTTGTCTCAGGTGGAGGAGTTCAAGTATCTGGGCGTCTTGTTCACGAGTGATGGTAAGATGGAGCAGGAGATGGATCTGTGGATTGGGGCCTCATCCTCAGTAATGAGGGCGTTGCTTTGGTCAGTCGTGGTGAAGAAAGAGCAGAATCGAAAGGCAAATCTCTCGATTTGCTGGTATGTCTACATTCCAACCCTCATCTATGGTCATGAGGTTTGGATTGTGACTGAAAAACAAGATCATCGATACAAGCAGCCAAAATGAACTTCCTTAGCAGGGTGACTGGGCTCAGCCTTATTAATAGGAGGAGCGCCGTCATCCTGTGGGAGCTCAGAGTTGAGCCACTGCTCCTCTGCATTGAAAAGAGTCTGTTGAGGTTGCTCGGGCATCATGGACGCCTCCCTTTAGTTTTCTAGACACGTCCCTCTGGTAGGAAGGAGGTCCTGGGGAAGACCCAGAAGTCGCTGGAGGGATTGTGTATCTTCTCTGGCCTGGGAACGGCACAGGGTCCTCCAGAACGAGCTAGAAAGTGACGCTGGGGAGAGAGATGTCTGCTCCTGAACTTGTTCCTGCCGCGACCCGATTATGGATAAGTGGTAGAAGTGGTAGAAGATGGATGTTTAATTGTTACTACCTGGTGCTGCATCAAAGTCACATCTAAGTGAACTTCTCAGTGTCCAAAGTTAAGTGTTTTATATACATTAAATATTAGAAATATTGTGCCTGATGGCTGAGTTAAAGGAAAATGTGTTTATAACAATAATAATGATCTTAAAATGTAATATGTTGTAAATTTATCAGCTTGGTTCACCAAAGAAATCTGAAATTACAAGAAAACCTCAGTTGTCTTCCCAAATATTCTTATCTAAGCAGCAAGGATCATGCATCAGTTTTTGGCTGCTGATTAGTGAATGAACTTGTTAAAGATTAGTAACCCACAGCTGGAAAACAAGGAGGTGTTTGCGGACAATACTGGGCATTTAGACAAACTACACACAGCTACATTAAATCATAAAAGAGAGGAACAAGATGATGAACAAGTTCAGGCAAATAAAAGAAAGAAGCCTTGTTGAAGAAGGACGATGAACCTGCGGTGGTGAAAGTTATTAACCAACAAGGTAAAGAGAAGAGCTCAAAGAAGAGTTTAGACAACTCCCTCACTATAAAGAACACCAAGATTTAATTAAAGTTCAGAGCTGATATTTAACTGAAGTAATAATGGAGCCAAATTGAAATTTTGGTTGCATCAAAGAGACATTTAAAATGTTAGTTTTGCTAAATAAATCTTGGTCTTCTTCAAATTATTTTGTTAAACCTGTTACCCAAAACCACATGCAAGAAAAAAAAAAAAAATTCAACACCAATTTCAAAACGGAAACCTGAAAAAGTTTGTGACAAGATGCACTGACGGCATGGAGGCAAGAGTCTTCATCATGCAGACTTAACCAGCGAGGTTAGGAAGAGCAAAGAGCCGATGACGTTACCCAGCCGAGTGGGGGGGGGGGGGGGGGGGAACGGGAAGAGGGAGGACTTACCAAGGCTTCATAATTTTCTGAAGTTTCTGATAGCGCCTGCAAAGATTAGAGACTTAGGTGTTAAAGAGGCGGAACAACATGAAAAATAAAGTCTCATCCAGTAGAGAGCAGGAAACACTACAAATCTAAACATCCCTGAAAGAGATCGGACTCTTCTACATTACCGTATTTATTGGCTTATAAGGCGCATTAAGCAAAACAAAACAAACTTTATTCAACTCATACACAATAACCACAGAAAATCGGTTCAAGGTCAGTGAGCACAACCAGCATTAATACATAAGGCGCACCAGATTATAAGGCTCACTGTTGATTTTTGAGAAAATAAAAGGATTTTAAGTGCACCTTATAGTCTGAAAAATATGGTAAATCAAAGGGACTTTGATTATTCTTATTAAAACATGTTCACTCCAATCTACATAAAAGCCCAAACTGAAATACTGCAAGCATCATTTATACAACAACAGTAAACTCCAGGAGAGATGATACTGGATCAGTGTTTACAAAAATTCATGTCGCATGAAAGACAAGTCAGCAGAAAACTAGAGAAAATCAGATCTCAGTTTGCTTAAAGAGAATTCAACAGAAGGAAAAATAGCACATTCAGTCTGTTTTGTACATTTGTCAGGGGCTTCTGGAAGTGAAGATAAAAAAAAAGCAATAAGAAAAAACAGGGAGGGGGGTGTGTCTCAGAGTTGCGCTGCACTTTCTGAACTGACACTAAAATTAAAAGCAGATTAGGAGATAGACGTTTCACTAAACGACTGGTTGATTCATTCTCACAACTACACTTTGTTAATGTGGAAAACTGACGTGAGCTGAGATATAAAGTCAAACGTGTCACCAGCTCAAACCTGGCAAGGATTTTACAAACAAACCATTTTCATCTGCAGTCACACACATACACAGAAGAGCTGCTGAACCTCAGCTACAAAACACACCTTTTAGACTAAATCTATATTAACTGGCTCAGGGGGCAGAATTTTAATGAGCAGACACTGCAAGATCTGGCACCTGATGCAAGAAATACTTTGTATACAAAATATAATAATAATAAAAAATACTACTACTACTACCACCATTAAAAACAACAACAACAACAACAACAACAACAACAACAACAACAACAACAACAACAACAATAAAAATACTACTACTACCATTAATAATAATAATAATAATAATACCATTAACAAACAACAACAACAACAACAACAACAACAACAACAACAACAACAACAACAACAACAAAAATAATAATAATAAAAATACTAATACTACCATTAATAATAATGATAATAATAAAAATACTACTACTACCATTAACAACAACAACAACAACAACAACAACAACAACAACAACAACAACAACAAAAATAATAAAATACAACTACTACCATTAATAATAATAATAAAAATACTACTTCTACTACTACCAAACTGTTTTGTAAACTTTTGGAAATATAATGAACAAAACTACAAGTTCTGTCAATTTTATTTATTGTTTTTAACTACAGTGTTTTACTATGCGCTTTATTTTTATGCTACCTAAATATTTTCATTTTTAACAGAAGGTTTTGCTTGTGATTTTGCACGAGTCACTGTGGAGGGATGTTAAATGAGAAAATTTGATTTGATGTTTATTTATTCATTTTAAAAGAACAATACAAAACAGTTTCATCAGATGCAAGAATACAAATAGTATAAAATGAAAGGAGCAGAAAGAAGAAATCTTATTATATCTGCCCCTTATTTCACAATTTGTTCAAACAATGATAAC
>JARVLU010000583.1:14094097-14114443 GCA_031762415.1 Simpsonichthys santanae | reverse complement strand
CATAGTTCAATGATACAAGATATATATGTTGTGCCATTTTATGCAAAGTTCAAACATCATGTCAGTGGACCTTTAACAGCTGTAACTGTACAAAATAAATGCCTACAAAAATAGACAATTTACACATACAGTATTAAATAATAATCCTCTTCAGCTAGGGCAGCTGTGGATGAGAGGCTAGAGCAGTTGTCCTCCAATGGGAGAGTTGGGGGTTTGATTCCACCAGCAGTTACATGCTGAAGTGTCCCTGAGCAAGACACTGAACCCCTCATTACCTCTGATGTGTGTCCCATCAGTGTATGAATGTGATAAAAGCTCTGGTTGTTCTTTAGAGAGATGTAGTAGAGTGTTGTTTAAATGGGTAAATGAGGCACAGATTGTGTAGTAAAGAGCTTTGAGTGTCTTGATAAGACAGAAAGCTGCTTTATAAGTACAGTCCATTCAGCTGTGCCGCCTTCACCTTAGTCAGCCTGTGTGAAGCTGCAGTAGTGAGCCTCCACTTGAACCCTGAAGCTCCAAGCTCCATCAGATCTGACTCCTTGAAATAAACCACGGTTCAGAGCTCATTTAGCCATGCTGTGTGCCTTTTTAGAGGCACACAGCAAGGAAGCGTACTAACAGTTTATCATATCGCTAAAGATACGGTCCTTAGCGGCTAACAAGACGGCTAACGCTTCAGCCGCTAAGGACCGTATCTTTAGCGATATGATAAACTGCTGCTTTATTAATGTTGTGCTTCCTCTCGATTTCTCTAAAAAAAGCACACAGCATGGCTAAGTGAACTCTGAACCATGGTTATTTTTCAAGTTATCTCATAACTTTCACAAATGGATAGTGTATTTCCAATTCCTCCTCTTAACTCTGTGATGGGGGACAACATAAACTGTGGACTTTAGAGAACCTAAAGGGCAGCTAAAGTGGCTATTAGGAATAAAAGCAGAAAAAAAATTACTGTCAAGGTCCTTCATATGAAACAGCTGAATTACTGCCAACTTTCTCTCTCACCAAGTTAATGGTGTCAAGGGACATAAGGAGGGCGATTTTACAGACAAGCGTGACTGACAACACGCATTCCTGATAAAAGAACTGAGAGCCTGGGTTAACACTTTTATTGAGTCTCCTTCTTTATATTCTGGACTGTCAGGGTTGGAATTGACCTGATTTAAACTCACTATATTTCTCTGACATTTAAGCTGTCACAGTCTGAGGTGTCTAACAAGTAAAACTTCTCATTCCAGACTAAAATAAAAAGCTGCATTATTGATGCCATGACATATTAAATCATTTTGATAGTTTTACTAAATTACCTGATTGCAAAAAAGGTCAGATTCCTACAGGTTTGACAAAAAAAAATCCCTTTAATTAAAAAAAAAAAAAAAAAAAAGTTTAAAATAAGCTCTTCCATGTTTTGTTTTTCAAGTTTTAGCTGATTAAGAAATATTAAATGTGTTTTTTAGCGGTTTTAGAGCATTACAGAGTAAAAATTCTTCAAAGATGGATTTTAAATTGACTGTTAGACTGTGTTAGAAAGAAAACATTGCTTCACACCTAAAAAGTTAGGTACAAATGTTCCTTTAGACGTCTCCATCTTCTCTGGGTGTGTCTGTGTTTGGTTTCAAGCTGCGTAAATTTCAAAAGAATCCCTTCTAGATCTACATGCTCTACAAAAGGGGCCCACCTTGCTGCAGGGGAATGAGATTATGTGTGCACCGTCCTTTATGTGAGAGACAAAAGGCTGCCAACGTTTATGGCAGCGAGCTACTGCCACTTTGATCCTGAAACCTTTAAACATCTGCACATTTGAGACAAACTGATTATATTGCACCTTGTGTGGCACAAATCAGAGACACATACCCGGTACACACCTTTTAGCACATGCACAACAGACTAAAAGTTCCCATTAGAGATCTTCCAGTCTTGCTAAATGATCATAAGCATTGTCCAACTTCTGATGTTAACCTGATAATACATGAGAGCAGATCTTGTGATGTTTTACCTATTAGGGCACAATAAAGTCTTTTGGAACAGGTTAGAAAAGTAAAAACCTCAGGTGATTAACATGGTACATTAAAAATGTTACTTCTTTTTTTTTAGCCAAACTGATTTTGTATTTTATCTTAGCTTTATTGAAATAGATAAGTAATGATAAAAGCTTGTAAAAACAAACTTACAAGCTGTTTGTTTAAATAATCATCTTGTATGTTTATAGTATATTGCATCTTTGTAGAATTTTATTTTTTATTTTTTTTGCCTTTTCAACTATACACATTTGATTCAGTATGTTGAGTTAAAAGTACAGTATTTATAATCCTGTCAGTTTTTACCAATCAGACCATAGCCTGGATTTTGTCTGATTTTTTTTATTATTTATATTTTAGCCACATTGTTTTAAAACCTTCCCACACTCTTGCAATATTCTAAAATATGTTTCTAAATTCTAAACATTCTAAAAGAGCACATAATGTCATGATTTCAGCTCCCTGCCTCCTCTGCTCTTTGCCATCTGCAAGCGCTCTTGGCCACGCCCACTTCTCAGCTTTGCACGGTGAACAGCTGATCTGCTGCAGCAGGATGGTTATCCTGCAGTGTGGGCTACACAAAGGTGCAGGAGGTGCTAAATAATTAAAAATAATTTATTTAAAATAAACATCCCATGCCGATCGTGTGGCTCATCCATCAATCAGCCAATTGTGTGTCATGTCCAATCTTATTTTGAAACACCGCGATAGAGCGAGTCTGCGATAAACAAACCACAAAATAGCGAGGGACTACTGTACTGCCATGCTACGTTTATATAGAAAATACTTACGTCCAGTAACCCAACAAACACATCATACTTCTTCAGTTTTTGTCCAATCTAAATGTACTTCATAAATTTAAACACTTAAAAATGTTGCCTGCAGAATTTGAGATGTAGCTTTTGGGTGTTTTGCAACATCTCTGCGTATTACACAGCTTGACCTCAGGACGAACTTACAGGAACATCCATTCCTGTCTTTGTTTTCCACTTGTGAATAATAGTTCCCTCTGTAGAACAATGAACTCCCAGTAGCTGGAAAATATCTTAAATCCTTAGAATGATGAACAACAGTTGCTTCTCTAAGATCACTGCTGATGTTTTTTTTTCTCATTTGTACTTCATCTCAAAAGTTCTGAAATATGTTTGCCATGCTCCGTCTAAAGAAGATGATAGAATAACTCGACTTAAAAAAATCTTAAAGCCCTTTTCATCCAGGCATTTGCTCCCACGGCCAGCACACAAAACCACCACTACGACAAAGAGCTGGTAAAACAACAAAAGGAAACAGAAAAGGTTGGTGTCACACTTTAGAAATGTGGTTTAAAGTTTAAACCTAAAAAAGGAAGTGCAATGCACTAAAAACATAGTGTGACAGATTACAATTAACAAAAAGAATCAAACCACATTATTTGCTTATGATTAAAAAACAGTTTTCATAGGTTCAATCTATAGTTGAGTTTTTGAAGGTTGGATTGACATTGATCACAGCCTCCTGTTAGCTCTTGCCAGACACATGTGCCTCTCAGCAGGCTTGTGTATGTGAGAAACCAGTCCTAGTTCTCACAACGCCACCACAGCCAGGATATCCTGTCAAACGACTGTGCCATCAACACATAAAAGCTCACCCCAGCAGCCAACATCTTACAAAAGTTTCAGCAGGCTAGTGCGACATCAAGTTAAAATTTGCACCAAAACTTGAGTGCATGTTCATTTAAAACTGCACAGGTAGATTTAAATGTGTGCTTTAAACAAACCACAGACAAAGTACGAAAACTGAGGTAAAACAAGAGAGTCAGAATTAGAGGTACTCTGGATCATGGTGTGCAAAACCAGGATAATCACTATAATGGAGTTTTTTACAACAAAGACACAAGAAAAAAAAAAGATATACAAATACCAGGCAGAAATTAAGCCCACAGGCAAACATCTAATCCACAACGTGTATTTGTGGAGATCCTCATATTGGCAATCTGTAACTTTCCAAAAGGCATGCTCATTCTGTTGTGGGTCCAAAACTAAACTATACACACACCACATTTCCAACCTCACAAGATCGCAATCCTTAATTTTCCTAAAACTCATATGATATTAAAATTTTTCTCTGGTGAAGATGCATAAAACACACAAGTCCCATTTTGTGGAGCACAAAGCACTTCAAGTGCACTGAAAGACTTAACCACTCCAGAGCGCAAAACATCTGACCACAATGTTATTGCCAGTGGTGACACACAAGAAAGTAGACAGGGGAGCACAGTCGGCCACACCCTGAGGCCTACTGCATCCTGTGTAGCAAGAAGAGTAAAACAAATACCATGAAGACATGAAGACTCACCCAGAAGACTTGACAAGCAACAGAACTTTAAGCCCTTTTCCAAGTCAACCTGCTTCATAAAGACATGAAGAGGAAGGATGAGGAAAGAAGCGGCCTCTGAGCAGCTTCAGTCTGGTGAAGAGCTTAAAGCACAAAAGGCCATTGGCGAGAACTTCACAACAGTTTGTGCAGCGCTTCGACCAAGGCAAAAAAAGGGGTAACTAAGAGTTCTGAGTGAGACAGAAGGAGGAAGTAGGCGTTCGCCAAGGAAAGAGGAAATAGGTTTGTCGCTAAAAAGGCGGCAAAATTCAAAGACGGGGTGACTGCAAGCCAGAAAAGATACTAAAGATCTCTGCAGTTCAAGATCACATATACAAATCTATCTTCTGTAGACATAAAGACAAGAACTGACCTGACTTTGTGCAGGTTTCCCAGCAGAGCACTGCTTTGTGAGAAAATAAGCAGACGGAGTGAAAGCCTGATTTCATTCATTGCCGTTTAAAAATGACCTCCAATATGACCAGATAATATTATCAACCAGTGTTGCTCACACTTCCACCTCCAACTCCCCCTAATTACCAGACTGAGAGCAAGCAGTCCAGAGCAGGCAGAAACGTAGTGACTCAGATGGTTTATACTGTGACAGTGATCACAAGGCTACATGGCCAAATTAAACGTTTGCCGTGTGCCAAGATGACGTGCTTCGTTTCAGACTAAGCACTCAATCCATCTGTGAACCTGACACAGAAAAACAGATGTTTACTCCACCCAGGTTGAGGTCAATTTCAGTTTGTATGAGCCCCAGAAGAGCCAAGATATTTATTTATTATTCAAAATCCCAGAGAGTTTTAGAAAAGGAAGCATCCAAGAAATGATTTCAACACAGCAACACCAGTGAAAACAAACAAGACCGTGGAAGGATATTTCCGTTTTTCTGTCATGATAAGAAAATATGTGGAACAACAAAGTGTAATATGAACCGAGCTGTCCTGTGGTTTGAAGTCTAGGTAAAGATATACGTTGCCTGAAGGAATAAATAGGTTTTTCAGATTATGTGTCACTTTTAACTTCTCGATTCAAGTGCTATGGTAAAATTTGACACCTGTATGAATTGGGAAGAAAATTGCAAAATGAGTTTATGTCTTCACTTTCCTTAAGTCATGGTACAGCCCATCTCCGACACATTGTCCTCATTACCAAGGCTTGTAAAGCAAAATTGCTCAAATAAGCATTGCACTTGTGTTTCAGCTGACAATGCCTGGTGTCCTAGTGACATGTCTGCCCTTTAGGACAGTTTTCTCCCTTCAGCAAGCCTTATACAACTGGACAGATCAGTGTTCCAGCTCTGTAGTCCAAACCAAACAGCAGCTCATCACCTCACCCTTGTAGGAACCTGAAGTGTCTCATAGCTTTGTTCATTTTAACTGGTGTTCTATTTTATTATGGAATACAGTCTGGTGCAACAATTTGTTACTTCACTGACGCTCAGTAAAATAGTGCTCCTGGAGGCTGACGCAGAGTGTGTTTAGCTTTTACCCATGTTGGTTTGCATTTTTACTTAAGAGGGATTAGACCAAGTGAGTGGTCTCTCTACTCTGCTTTCAAGGAGAGGATGAAGACTTAAAACTGTTCCTTTCTTTTAACTTATAGCACATTAGATTGTAAAAATTGAAGAGCATATATTCTGTTGATTTTTTTTTTTTTTTTTTTTTTTTTTTTTTTTTAAGTAGCACCTTTGTTTGTTGTAACTTTAGCTTTTTGAAAAAGAAAATACATGATTTTAAGAAAATACCTTACCTTGGATTTGGCAACTTTTGCATGAAATTCAAGCTAATTCAGATCATAAAAACATGGTAAAACTAATTATATAAACTTAGCACAAAAAGTAAGGATATTTGTGTTTGGTTGATTCCTTTTTGTTTTTAACTATGTTTCTTGGCAATAAACCTTATACATTTGGGAAAGACTGTTTATTTCCCCTTAAACGGTGGCACATTTGTTAGGATTGTGTATTTGTGGGTTGAGCGGTAGGGTTTAGTTTGCCTCATCTTCTCTGCCAAATAACTCATGTTATGAACTCTGGTGTTGGTTTTTGGATTAGATGATTGACGCCTGGAGAAACAAAATTTATTGGCAATTTAACAAACGGGGACCTCATTGGCATGTGCATGAACCATACCCAGCCACAACAGCCTGGCACCTCCTTCTACGCCTGGCCTCACACTGCAATTGGATGACATCTGATTCTTTGACCAGTACAGTATTTGTTGCAAGTCAGCCAATATGGTTGTGTTGGTCACTTTGGAACCAACAGCCCACCCAAGCTGATCCCACAGATGTTCAACGAGGTCAGGAATGAAGGATGCCCATTCCATCCTCTATACTCCCAAATTTCAAAGGTAGTAAAAAAAAACACTCTGTGGGGTTGAGTGTTGTCAACTTGGAAAATGGAGTTTGGCCCCAGACTTTAGAGGCACGAGATTGATTGATCACAGGTGCTGACAATCAGGCGCCTTAAGCCGCTTTGCTATTGATAAGTGACTCCACTCAGCTCTCGGTTTATCGGTTCTTCGTAAGTGTAGGTTATTTGCCACAGTGACTTGTTTCCTGCTCTGTGGACGGTATTGTCAATGCAAAGTGGGCGGTATCGTAACTGGTCTTTTTGTGTTAGAACCACTCTGCCCATTGTTATCCTTAATCACCCTATAATCAGACTTTAATTTCTTTAGCTGATCCCATCACTGCCTATAAAATTCTGGGTGTAGCCATGCTGCACTATCGTCTCTGATATCTCTCGGTACATGCACTCCTTTCTTGTGGCACCATCCGTCAACACAATGAGGAAGTGGGGGCTCAGATGTAGTTTGCAGCTTTGCTGGGCGAGTCATCCAGTGTCATAGCTCCGAAAAAAATAAAACTACCTTGCAGAAACAATGATTTTGTGTTTTCTTTGTAAGCTATGAAGGTTTGATACTTGTGCAGCTGCAAGACAGCAAAAATAATAAAGTAAGAGCAATTTGGAATAACATGTACTGAGGGGAATTACAACTTGTGCAAATGCATAAATTTAGTTGAAATCATCTCCACCCCCCTCAGTCCAGTTATTTTTTTAACTTTAAACATAAATGATGATGATGGACAAGAATTTGCTCTGGCTATTTATGGACACATTCAAAAAGTACACAAAAAAAAAAAAAGTACAACCTGACTAATAATCAATATAACTTATTTTAGTTTGTGCTATTCAAGAGAATAAGTTGAGCAAGCTGTGGATCTGACTGTGGCATGCATTATGATTGCTTGCTTGTAATGTTGGTATTTCAGGAACGCAAGCTTATGGTTACAGTCATACCCTAAATTGGTCTGGATGAATTGTGTCAGCTCAAACACTAAAATGTAAAATGCACATGCAGGATTTAAAAAAACAAGAACAATGTTAGACTGACGTCAGTCATTTGATTGTGGGTTGCTGTTTCATAACCCCTTTTACTTATTTTCAGGTTCATTTTCCTATTTTTTTCCAAATCCGAAATGAATCAGCACATTCACAGTCTGCCTGTAGCAGAAGTTGTTAGGCAAAGACGATTCAACCAATTAAAACGGGTAATGAGATTTACTTGTAACCATCACTTTAGTGATTGACATCCAGGAATTTCAACTCACATAAGTCAACATTAAAAGCCCTATTGCACTGGGCTGCGACTATATGGAGATCGCCATTCACGCGACAATCTCTAGAATTTTGCAGGGTTTTAAAGTTTCTCACATTAATTATAACTCAGTCATGTCACTTGAACTTTTAACATGCATGAATGATGCGCGTTTCAAATTTTCTCTTAAAGTCAAAGGCATCTAGCCCTTCTCAATTTTATTGCAGGCATCTCAGATCTGTCTCAAGACTGCCAAAGATTTCCCCAAAACTTTTCTAGTTTTCAAATGTTTAGTTGTCAAAAAGCAGAACTACAAAATTAAAAAAAGAAGTGATTTTCAGTCCAGTAAGCACCTGTGCTGGTGTTCATTTTATAGCTTTGTCTTCCGCCTTTGTATACTTGGTTCTATATTTTTTTAAACAACTTGATGTCTCCCTGGTGTTTTTAAAGTTAATCTTTAACTTTTTTAAATACAGTGAGTCAGGGAATTTTCTGCTTAAGGTCATCACACTGTTAAAATCTCATACTGGCCTCTTGGGAAATAAAGAAACAGCACGATTTAATCTACAATGGGACCCTGAACAAGATAAGACTTACTGGGATAAAAAAAAAGGTGCCTATAATGTAAAGGTGGAACATTCTTGTAGAATGAGGACTATCCAGTTTTGTTAATAAAGCCAGAACATTATCATCATCAGCATCATACATTAACATGTGCTGGGTTTGCAAAGCATAAAAAACAAGCATGATTGTGTTACACAAATGTAAAAGCAACACAGTTTCATGAGAAATGACCTTTTTATTATTCTAGAAATTGTACGAACTGGCAGAATGAGTTCGCTTCTGTGTTTTCTATACACAAAAAAGGACAAACCCGACAAAATATCATCCAAACACCACTTCTCATATGGCGTTGACAGCCACACTTTGAAGTGAAAACTGCAGAGAAGGTGGTAATAAGCACACGCAACCTAAAAGCTACAGCGTCAAGTTAATTGGACCAAACACTCCTGGGTGGATCTTACTGCATGAAATGTCAAGCACACTGCTTTACTTGGGCTTCACTGCCCACGAACTGCACAAGTATCCTCTTATTATGCTGTAATAATGACTAGAATGTGGTCACACAGGCTAATGTGCTGCTGACTCCTCGCTTGTCGAACAGCAATGATACTACAATACAAGTTGGAGGAGAAATGGACGCCATTTGCATGTAGTCAGGACTGCAACCAGAAAACCTGCAATCAATAACGGTCTTTTTTGTACCCAGTTAGTTGCATTTTTGGACACTTTGTTTTCTTAGTTTGCCATTTCAAAGGGAGCTACCAGTAATTCCCTATAAATTATCTGCTCATAGCAACAACCAGCTCAGCTCAAGTCCTTAATCCAGAGATTCTCTTGCTTATTTCTTTGTCTGTAATCGAAGAAGAAACTATCTAAATTATGCCAATAACAGGTTAGTGGAGAGTAAGATGATGATAACACAGAGTTACAAGAATTTGAAATAATGACACTCTCAAGTCAGTGTGCTAACAAGTTGTAGCTTGTTGGAAACAAAACAAAATATACATTTGGCTCCTTCAGACTACAACAGACTTTTTACACCAACCTTTACATTCCAAAGAAAACACAGGAAGACTATTAGATAGGAATAACATTTAAAGAAGTCTTTAAAAATTTAAACAATGTGTTACTGGCCTAACAAAATGATAGATAGGAGATAAGTGGTGGCTAAAAATGTTAACTGATCAACAAAACCAAGAGGTTTGATAGGAAAATAATCCAAAAACTCACTTTTTATTACAATAAAATAATTATTTAGAAAATTAAATTAATGAATCCATATGTAAATTAACAAATTAATATGTAAGGTACATGAAATATAAATGGCAAAGTGTCTTCAAGTGAACTTCAAGGTATTAGAAGAAGACTGGGTGAGGTTAAAGATGAAAACAGCAAAACATTTAAATAATTTTAAAAAGTAATTATGTACGTAAGTGTACTGGTTGCTTATCTATCAAGAAATAGGTTTATATTAACTTTAGTCAACATATTCATAATACTGCAGACAAAAAAAAAACTATTATTATGTTACTATACACATGTACTCTGTCTTAGTGCGGCTGACTTTCAGTCCTCTTCTTTCAAGTGAATACCTCCACCTCTCCAAGTTCTCTTCTACCTGTTCCCTGTTCTCACCACAGATCACAATGTCATCTGCAAACATCATAGTGCACAGAGATTCCTGCCTGACCTCATCTGTTAGTCGGTCCATCACCAGAGCAAACAAGAAGGGGCTTAGAGCCGATCTTTGATGTACTCCCACCTCCACCTTGATCATCTGTCACTCCTACAGCACATCTCACCAGTGTCCTGCTGTCCTCATACATGTCCTGTATCAGTCTAACATGTCCCATTGTCCTCATACATGTCCTGTGTCAGTCTTAACATTCAACCTTTGTTTATACAGGTTAGTCTCATTGAGCCGCGGGGATTTATTTACAAGAGAGACCTGCTTTAGACAGACAACATATAAAGTACAGACAACAATAAAGTACAATAAAAATAGTTTCACAGATTTTTTTCACCTATCTGTGAAACATGGTGGTGGTAGTATCATGGTGTGGGCAGGTTTTTCTGCATCTGGGCCAGGATGGCTTGCCATCATTGAAGGAACAATGATTTGTGAATTAAATCAGCTAATTCTAAAGGAAAATGTCAGGACATACTTCTCTGCCACTCCAGGTTTGCTGATGTTTTTAATTCACCACAAGTCCCAACTGTTTTTTTAAAGCAAAACCATGAAACAGGCAACTGTTGTAAAAACACAACGACGCAGCTGAGATTAGCTCTGGCTGATGCTTGCTGTGCTATATTAATTAGTCCTGCATGGGTAAAGGTCGAAATAAGCATGCGTTATGAGAAGCACAAATTGCTGCAGGTTGATCTAAAGTAGGTGGGAGGTCGAACATTTGAAGAAAAATTGAATTAACAAATTTCATGTGTGTTTTTGCTTAGAAATGTGCATCCTTTTGCGTCTTCTTGTAATTTTTCCACAGGTCAAAGGTAGACTTACTCATGAAATTACACAAAAGACATGTTGATCAGTGACCTGTAGCAACAAAGAAAATTGCAACAGGTGGATATAATACTGATTTGGAATATCTGTGCATTTTTCAACACGAGCGTTCAATGAAATGATGGACATCGGTGAAAAAAGCATGGATGAATGGATGGATGGCGGTACAGATGGCTCATGAATGAACAATGCATCATCACATCTCATCGTTCCGCTCTAATCCCTCAGCGCATGATATTTCTGGATTTTTAAGTGCTTATAAAACATTATCCACACCATTAAAATATCTCTGAATGTGTATATTTAAACCTGCTGCACTTTTAGTGTATTCAAGAGTGTTGCATAATGTGACTATTATAAATGTTTTTTCCTCTATTCCTGTACTAACAAAAAACAATAGGCTATGTACTCTGTTCAAACACATTCTCCTATTTCTCTTTAGCTAAAAAAAAAAATCATGCTGTCCTACATTACGTAACTATCAGTCAGCATTAAGGTCGACAACGAGAGCTTTAAAACTGAAAACAGGCGCGCAATTAGGTGTTTACCCCGGAAACCTTTTTCACTGTCACTTTGGGAAAGAGAGAACAAATGAGTGTGAAACAGTGGGAGAGCCCACAGGCTTAGTGAGTCACTGACAGTATGACCTTGTGCTCCCAGGCTTCTCAGCCCTTTTGAAAGCAACCTAATCAGGTCAAACACCCACTCTTCTCTGTGTATTATTAGGACTGAGTTATGAATAAGCTGTTTGAGTGAAAGTTGTCCAGGAAAGATGATATGAACTTGGAAGGAAATGCTGCTTTTGCAAAGATATCTTTTTTTAAATAAAGCATGGGGTATTCTACAAATGTGCATACTTAGAATAAATAAATTGATACTGTAAGCAGTTTTTTTTTTTCCATGAACTTTTGAAATGCCAGACTGGAGCAGAAAAAAGGTGTAAAGAAACGAATGATGGCAAAGTGCTTTGCGGTAATTTGAATCTTTTGACATCCAATAAATAGTCCACAGAAGCAAAAATCAAAAATGCAAGCTTGTTTTTTTTAATGGGTTGATTCACTTATAGTATAATACAGTAATGCTAATGTTGTTATATCAGTATCTAGTAGTCATAAACATCTAGTGATTTAAATGTACAACGGTTAACTAACTTGCTACCACCATCATAAAATTGCCGATTTGAAACGAATGAAGTTTTTTTTTTTTAAAACAAGCCATGAAATTGGGCGGAGCTGGAAAGAGTAAAAAGCTGAAACGAGCGTGGAAGAGTACACGAAAACAAGTGCATCTTGTCTCCAAATGAACAAAAGTTTTTTGATGCAGAAAAAGTTCCAAGCTTCAAAAGCAGCGGCTAGTCGAGGGAGGAGTGGCAAAAGGTCTGAACAGAACTCTCCCACCTCATGCTTGACAAATGAAGACCAAGATTTGAGCCTCTGAGGCCAATCTTTAAAAGACAAGTCATCCTGAAAAAGTTCACTAGGTGTGTGTGTGCGTGCATGTATGTGTGTGTGGTAATGGGTGAGAGAGGTAGGTATGAAAGGGATGGTAGGGACCACACAAATCCCTGGCAGGTCATGTGACTAAGGCGGAGATAAATGGTGCATTTTGGTTGGTTAGAGAAGGAAGTCATGGAAACGAGTCTGTGGTGCCATTGTCTAACTGTGAGGCACATACGTTTATGGGAGTGTGTGGTTGTATTAGGAGGAGGTGGAGGAGCGCTGGGCCCCGAGGAAGGACCGGCAAAGCGTTCTTCATTCACAAGCAGGAATACGCCTCCATCATAAAGTGACCTTGACTACTCACACAGCACAACTAGTGCATCCGAGCATTTCTCTCACACAACCCCTCAGTCAGAGTGGGCGTATTTCAGGGAAAAAACAGCAAACAGCCATATAAACATAACCTGGCCTTTGTCTATTATAAACACTGATTTAGTTCAGATTGCAAAACAGAGCCCTCACTGGCAGAAAAGGACATCAGGACAGGCACTGGATCCTGACAAGCTCTAGTTCTGCACCACGGCGTGTAACCAATCAAACTACGTTCCTGCAGGGTGAATCAATAAATCTCTTCTTCCATATGCCTGCTACTCTAGCTAAAACAAATCCAAGCCAAGCAGGAACTGTGTAATTGATTTGCTTTCTGGTCAGTTCTTGAAAATGAGACAAAACCTAAAAATACCACACTGGTTCACTTTGCTTTAACTGGCAACAGCTATGTTTACATGGACATAAGTAATTGGATTAAACGGACGTTTGGAATAAAAACGCGTCATGTAAACACCCCGTTCAGGTTTTTTTGTTTTTGTTTTTGTTTATTCGGCACAATCTGAAAGAATTTGTAATCCGAACAAACCGGGTGGTTTACGCCGATTCATAACCTGAACGGTGTCCATGTAAACGCTTAATCTGTTCTTTGTTTCCCCCAATCGTGAAAAACTGACCTGACTGCGCATGTGCGACTATGTCATTTCTGCCTGGCTAATGCTAATAAAATTAGCATGTCGGGGAAGCAACACAACGTTTCTACTAGAAACTTTGAAAGAGCTCAAAATGACCTGTGTTACCTGTAGCTCAGTCAGAGAGTGCAGTAACGTCTCCACCATCATTAAAACCTGTCGCGGGTCCATTTTGGGCGCTCAGGTTTGTTTACGTTCATCCCGGAAGTAAACCAGAAGTAGATCTTCTTGGGTGTTTTTTTTAAGGAGAGTTTACTCTGCGCATGTCAGTACAGTACTTCTATTCAGAATAAAGCCCGCTGCATGCAAACGCTTGTCATGAACAGACTGTGCCCATGTAAACAATACATTTGAATTATTTAATCTGAAAACATTTCAATCCGGTCAAAGAATTTTGCAAATGTAAACACAGCTAATAATTGTTCAATTCAGTTCGGTCATGACCAAACCATGTCCAAGTCTGCAAAAGTCTGGAACAAAACCCCTGAAATTTCACTTCTTTAAAATGCTAATAATATAGTCCGGATGTCAGAAGGAGAAGAAGGTACCAGACAAAAGGAAAAGATGTACACAAGCATAAAACAGATGGTGTTCCCTTTAAAATTCACCTCTCATTCTTCAAACACACACAAGCAGTGGTTGTTTCCTCCTGACAACCTGAATGCATGCTACTGAGGGATGTGCCATCCCATAAAATGGATTATTGGTGCTTAAAAAGAAAGAAAAATTTGGCACAGTTTCTATGATCTCTACACAAACAAAAAAAGCCATGTGCTATGGGAAGTTATACACTCACAACCCAACCAATCTGCAAACACAGCTGTGCGTGCTGCAGACCAGGGGCAAGGACAAGTCTCAGAATAAAAAGGTGGAGATTAAGCAAGAACAAAATCCAAAATTAAAGATTTGGCTTCATTCATTTTAAAAAGCAAAGAAAACAGTTCTATGTCTGAAAGCCTAAGCAACAGGGCAAAGGTATGCTCATTATGGGAACCCTCACAGGATTATCTGAGTGCATTTTCTTATAACCGTATTACATGGCGGAGGTACGTATTGAGTCCAAATGATGAGTCGACCTTCAATCATGGAAAGCAACAAGCTTTTCTACAATATTGATAATAAGAAGTGGTGGGAAAGTAAAACCCTATGAACTTCTCCCTATTGAAAAGACCAAAGTTAAAACAGCATCTGCAAAGATCTGTGACATACAATTCCCAAACTGAAGTTTCAGCTCTTTCGAAGAAGGACACCAAAGATCTTGAGAGGTGTTAGATGTTTTCATGGCACAAGCACTATCAAAAACATTTTACACATCAAGAAATACAACAAATGGTAGCTTCATAAAGATTGAGAATGTTTTTTTTATATATATATATTAAAATGGCATTCTCTGTGGACAATGAGGCCAATAAGGTAATGCAAAGACCTAAATTAAAATGATGTGCAAACTGATGCATAAAGCTGGGAATTGTCAACTGGGGAGGTAAAAGATAAAGATAAAAGAAAAAGTCTCATTTTACTGATGTTCACATACAGAACCTATAAAATAAATCAGTTTGTCATTCCTAACCTAGAGGGCATACATGTACATTGTTTAGCTGTGATGAAATGGGCTGCATTCAAGCAAGATAAAAAATAAATAAATAAAATAAAATAAAAAACTCTCCAAACAAAAAGATGACACGCAGAGTTTCACGTTATTCCGCACTACATTTGTCCTGGAGTCTTCAGCCTTGTTTTGTGATTTCAAAACAAGACTGTGACCAGCTGCTAAAGCGTCCTGACATCTTATCCTCGCACAAAGGAAAAATTATGAGCAAGCACAAAAATATGCCCGAGTTCGAAGGAAGGGGGCTCCCAAGAAAAAAAGGGTGAGAATCACTTCAAAAGGCTTCTTACTGTAAAGGAAATTAAAATCCCATTTGGTTAAAGCTTCATAGCCTATTAGACTTAAAAGCTGATTTAATAAAGTAGATTTAGCTAAACTGATATTTTTCCCCCATAATGTGTTAAAGGAGATTAACAATTTGAGACAAAAAGCTTGACAACTACGACTACATCTTAATGGTTTTAAACTAAAAGATCACTGACGAGGATCAGACGGCCTTTATCAATGCCTATTTATAATGCCCATTATATGGTACATGCCTCTGCTCACAAAACTGGCAGTTGTGGCATGTGTTACAGTGATCGAAATGAGATTTGAAGGACTGGCCATCTCAGGTCAGGGAATTTCCACTGGAAATTATTTTTGAGTCACCAGTGCCAAACTATCGTTTTGTCCAGTGTTTACTCAAACATACCCAAACAGGAAAGCTACTAAACACAGTCATTAAAAAAAAAAAAAAAAATAGAGTTTGTTTTGAAAAGTTTCAAAAACTTCAATGAACCATTTTCTCAGGATTGTTGAAGCTCCTTGTGTACAGGGCTTCTATAGTAATGCACAATATTATTTAAAGTTCATGAAAGCATTCTTTAATACATTTAATTGTCAATGACCTGCTTACATTTATATAAGTTTGTCATGTAATAAAACAAACACCTCGATCTGGGACTTAGATGCCATTTGGTTCCCTCAGTATCTATGTTTACATGAACATAAGTACCCGGTAATCGGATCAAACGGTCGTTCGGAATAAAAACGCATCATGTAAACACCCCGTTTGGCTTCATCTGTTCATTTTTTTCTGATCGTGAAAAACTGACCTGACTGTGCATGTGCGACTACAAACACATCTAGTGTGACGTCTGATGGCCAGTGATGGCAAGGTGGGGAGAGGGAGTCGAAGCCCACCCACAGAGCGAGGTAGCAACAGAGGCAAAACGGTCTACATGTGCAAAAAGCAAAACCAGTGCACCAAACGATCAGATTCATCACTGAGGGAAGATCCATGCAGACACACAGCAGCTTTGTACAGTATTTGGTTTAAAAACTTGTCAACCACAAGAAATATCACTGAACTGAGATAATTCATGTTTTTCAAAACACTATGAGGCAGAGGTCCATCACACATTTAACACTTTGCACTTCACGTCACCCCAGCTGAGTTCTGCTCCATGCCTCCTTTGGTTATCAACACTTCAACAGGTTGAGGTCAATAAAGATTGTTTTTATTCTGCATTTGTAAATCTAAAGTTAAACAAGTCTGTTGTGGGGCTGGGCCACATCATATCATTCGCAATAATAACGGTAAAAAAAAAAACTTGCAGACTTTTTCAATCTAAATAACAGAAGGATGAGTTTTATTTTTACATTTTATATTTGAGACTGAATACTTTACTAAATAAAGTAACTGCAGTAAAATTAACCCTTGTTGTTGTTTTTTTTTTTTCAATTATTTCTTTTTATTTAATACTGCAAAGCAACATGTTAAGTTAATTTTGTCAAATGAATAAGATTTTTTTTTGTTATATCACAAACTTTATCGTTATCGTCAGAATGCTCTGAAATATCCCGATATTATGTTTGAGCCATATCGCCCACCCTACACCATGCTTAAACATGTGGGACATCTTAATGCAGTCCTTAACCTCTTCTGTCTACTGGTACATTCCTTGCAACATTGCAGAGAAACATGGTCTCCTCTTAACAAAATTCAGTAGCTCAGAGGATTACCATTTGCACTGAAGCATGCACTACCCAAAAGGTCACATCGTCATCATAAATCAACAAATTATAATCCGCTGCTGCTTCTTTAATGGCTTTAAAATGTGTCAAGGCCCAAATTGCTGCCACTGGTCACGTTTTTACGATGAGCATTTTCTGCACTTAAGTGCCAGTCTGCCTGTCATTCTGCTCTGAATGCTCCGTTCTATCCCCGGTTGGGTTGTGGTAGCCTAGATTGAGATGTGCAAAGAGCCCGAGAACGTTGATTTATGACTATTTTTACTTGTCCTACTTGAAATTAATGCAGTAGTTCAGACACTCAAAAAAAAAGGTCAAGCACTGGGAAGGCTTATTAAACTCTAAAAAAAAGCATATGTACATTTGAAATCCAATCATTTGTGTGAAGCTAGATGCTTCAAAGTATAAACTACGACAAAAAAACTGTTGTAGAGAGAAACTGAGCCAATCCCTCTGTGATTAGTCTATTTTTAAGGGTATAAATGCACCAACAGAGGCATGTTTTAGTAAAAGGAAGACCAAATAAGAGATCTCAAGTGACCTTGCACTTAGATGAACTCAGCTCAGTGATAACAGCGGTTCCTCTCAAAGTCACACAGAGCTGATTCAGATACAGAACTTCACTCCAACCAGAGCAAAACCTACTCCTCATATTAAGCCGTAACTCAAGAGTCAGCACAAACAACGTTCATTATCTTGGCATGTCAAACAGACTTAATGTTGCTACAATTATATTAGCTCTGATGACTATCATTACAAGTGTAATAAGTGCTCTACGGGAGCACTGACATCACAAAAATGGTTATTGACTCCATTCTGGAAACCATTTGCTGCCGCCACTGGAAATGTGTGGGGCTACACAAGCACACGCACGCATCTTGAGGAGAAAGTGAGCGTATACAGCCCGACTGTGTGTCTGGTCTAGGTGCTATGAAAGGGTTCAGTCACTTCACAGATCAGCCATCTACTTGCTGTGACTGGCACAAGTGGGAACAAAGAAGTCACTGTGGTACTCCTCGTTACACGCAGCCTTTGGCCTGCCAGCTGTCTCTCCAACCCTTCCTCACCCACCCGCCACCCCACACCTTCAGCTGTGGCTTCACATCAACCAACCATTAATGTGCAGCGCACATAGAACTAAACGCACAGACTGGCAGACTTGCTCTGGTGACTTAAGGCCATGGTTTCACCAAAACACTGTTTGCCCCCCATCCACTCTACCCATCTGAATGACTGACCAACGGCGCTGCTGGATGCACTATGTTTTTCCTCCAACCACCTCATCGCCCACAGCCACAACACATGAGCTAATGTGAATGATATGGTGGAGCTGGTTTTCTAAATATTTTCCAAGTATGTCTGCTTTTCTTCTCTTTTTCAAACATGAGATACTTGTTCTTGCTCGTTTTGCCTGTATGGTTTCTGAACCTCCTTGTCATGCATGCTACACTGACTTAACCACAAAGCCCTCCCCGCGCCTGACAGATGCCCCCATCTCTGGGACTCACCCATTAATTTACTTACCCAAAACTCTGCTCTGAGTTTCCTCCTCTCTGCTGCCTTTCTAATACATTTTTTTTACCCTCCAAGTAACTTTTCTTGCAAACCATATGTTAGAACCTCCCTATATTTACCCAGTGACAAGCCTCAGCCATGCATGGTCAGTCACATGTAGGTGCCAGCTCTCCTCCACCCTAGTGCAGTGACTAAAAAACACTTTCATCTGCTCTGCTTAGCAAGCTTGGGTCCTATAAAAACACTTATTGGGGCTTCATTTGCGGCTGACCTATTATTGTCAAGTTGGAGAGTAAAGTTGTGGGTGGGGGTTTTGCTGAAATGAGGTTGGCTATTTCTGGGCTGAGGCAGACAATTCAAAGAACTTTATTTTTGCCTTTTATGGGTTAATTGTGTGTAACCTACATTTACATGCAACAGTGAAAGCAGGGACTAAAGAGAGAAAGGGAAAAAACAGCCGTAGTGGGCATTCCTCACACCAAGCTTTCATTGCTGGGAGTACGATGTCACTGGATTTATGTAATCAGAGCAAATCCGCTGCCCCGTGCGCTTAATGAATGGGTATATGCACAAAAGAACCACCTGTTTTAACTTGCTGCTTACCATCGCTCATCTTGCAGAACGGAAAAACAACGTATTGAGTAGGACTTGGCTGTGAAGCACTGTTTGACCTTTCTGTTCACACTTTCTGTTAACAGGAAATGAATAGGTTCTCGGGCAGGTTTTCTGCAGGAAGTGTCTCACTTTCCACGCACGGTTCAGAGGAAGCATATTATTTTTGCTTAACTCGACTGTTCACTCAAACCCATCCGCTTCAGGTCTGAAAGTAACAAATGTTTTAAATGTTTAAAAACTTTTACACTTGTAACTGTCAAAATTATTGTAAAACTTCCCATGCCCTTCCTGCGCCTTTCTTATTCTGTGAGCCGCAAAATGCTGCCAAACAAGTCGGACAGTTGTGCACAAAAATACAAACGCAGGGCGCTAAGCCTCTCCTCCAGACAACAAAAGAACAGACGCAGCGACAGGCCCTGAAGGCAACATTAAGCCCAGCTTGTCTGCCGTTACAATTCCCCTCTTGGCTCAGCGGAGTGCCACGCTGAGCCTCTGAGCTGAGACGTATACCCACGTTGTTCCTCACTTCTACATAGCAGGGGAATAAGATAACAGCTAAGCTCAGTACATATGTGCAACCTCCACAAGAAATGGGAGAAAAAATGTTGGCTGTGTGGCCAGCGTGCAGCAGCCAGGGTGTCACAAGGTGAGGCAGGTGGTTTGCAGATGGAGATTCTGTCTCGAACAGCAGCAACGCTTCAGCTGGACTCCGAGACACCCAAAGCGGCATTGTTCAGTCTCGGCTGGCAAGAAAACCCTACGTTCCTGCTTCCAACATCACAGGGAGACGAGACCAAACAGAAAAAGGAAACCTGTTACCTCTACAGGAGCTCTCGCACCCGAATTCTTTACATTTTGCACTGATGGATAGACTTCACTGCGAAGTGAGACTTTTTTTCTGCGTCCAGCTTCTAACAGGACACTGTCGAAGGCGCAAAATATAAAAACCTGTTGTTTTTTTTTTTTATCCTTGTTTTAGAATTAATTTATATTTGCATATACAGGTAGTCCTCGACTTACGAACGGGTTCCGGACTTAAGAACGGTTCGTAACTCGATTCTGCCGTAACTCGG
>JARVLU010000583.1:14078778-14090302 GCA_031762415.1 Simpsonichthys santanae | reverse complement strand
ACAAGCCTCCACAAGTGAGACAGCATCACAGGTGACTAATGCTAATAAATAACATTTAACACTTTTCATTTAATATATGTTAAAGAGCTATGGATATCATATGGCTGTTACTGAATATATGTCACCAGCTGTTACAGCTGTTGCACAATTTTTGTAGCAAATAGGCCTAAACAAGAGGGCTATGTTCTGACAAAAGAACATATATACAATATCGGTATTGGCATCAGTTATTGGCCAAATAAGTTTTAACATATCGGCATATTGGATATCAGCCAAAACTCCAATATCGTGCATCCCTATATTTTGCTTTTTATCTACAGTATATTATGTCTTTAACATATCAGCAACATATCAACAAGATTATGTTTTGAAGTTTTTGTGATATTGTGTCTTGTTACTGTCGTACAACTTCAAGCGTCAAGTCAACAGACAAATCGTAAAAAGACTAATCATTATTATTAATACAGTATTATTATTATTCCTGGGCTTGCAACCCATCAAGGTGTTCCTTGCCATTCACAGAGTGACTGCTGATGATAGGCGCCAGCTTCCCGCAACCAGGAAAGGGGAAGCCGGTAACAAAAATGGATAGATGGATCATCATAATTCTATACTGGAATGTTGTTCATTTTGAACATGCTAAGCAAAACAAAAATAAATAAACTTTGGTTAATACAACAAAAAGGAAAGGCCCCAACTGAGTCAGGTGTCTGTGCTCCAACTATTAATAAAGAGCAGATGTTCATATGTTTCTTACAAGTGCCTATTTGAAAAATATTTGTTTACAGAGGACTTCCTATTTTCTAGGAAACAAGGGCACTCTGTGCTTTTGGACCCCAGTAACTTCTTTGTAGTTGTTAAAACTATAAAATTAAATTCCTGTTATTTTAAGTTTTCTTCAACTGCAGAAACTGTGGCTGTTCACAGTTCTTACAGCTGTTTTTATGGGTCTTCTTTAGCCCCCACATCTGAGCAGAAGCTTTCTGAGCCTAAACAGACAAAAAGTCATTTATGCTCTACACAACCTTACAGAAGACAACACGGTGAAGACACATGAAAAAAAAAACTGGTTTGGGCATTTTCTAGAGGCCACACCAATGCCTTTTTTTCCAACATACATTACGGCAATAAAAACACATGAAAATGGGGCTGCAATAAATGTAGGGGATCCTAGATGGCAAGTTATTTAGAGAGGGTTAAAAGGTCCTAAAGTCACAGAGCCCTCAAGCACCCGCTGATTTTACAGAAAGAAATCTCTTAAAACCAGAGAATGTTTCATGTCTTTTACACTTCAACTTAATCCCTGAATAGCTGAGTGTAAAACTCACAGCAGCACCTCTGCTGGCTGCTGCTGAAAACTCCACAGATCAGACTCTGTACTTTCACCAAACTCATCAAGGCTTCGTTAAGGAGCCTTTAAACTTTTTTTTTTTTTTTTTGTATTTTTACAATGGGTTTATGATTAAAGAAATAACACACCAACCTTGTGTTTTCATGCGAAAAACCAAAACGCAACCTTTTGAACAGGATAATGTCGCAGCACCACCTCTAATCTAACTTACAACTAGCAATGGGCATTTTAAGCAGTCACTTTTAAATTTGTTGGTAATTACCGGTACTCCACGTGTCTATAGGTAAAGAGTGTGGGATGTTGCGATGGACACATAAGGAAACTTGGAAGAAACGGTCGATGTATGGAGAGAAACGCAGCAATTGACACACAGTGTTCAAACACACACTGACACACGCACAAAAACTAGAATTGGGTTCAATCTGAAGAAAACCTAGCTCGTACTGGAAGATCGGCATGCAGCTACTGTGAAAATGATGCGGGTCAGACCTGGAAAATGATAAAAACTGACACAGCAACGCAGCGCTGAAAGCCTGCAACCATCTGCAGCACAAGTGTACGCACGCCATAAATCACAGCGTGTGATGTTTACTCTCAACACTCTCCAGTTTCCTCTTTAAACAGCATAGAGCACCAAGTGTAACAGACCCTGAAGTCACCTTCGAATCCTCACAAACCCCTGGACTCCAAGTCTTCTCAAACCTCTTAGATAGACTTACTGGACCAAGAGGCTATCCAACAGTTCATCACACTGGATCAGAAAGTTGTGAGGTCAAGAAGCTTTTAGCTAAAATATATACAGTACACTGTTAGGGAGCCGGCCCACTCCCTGTCTGTCTTTACTGAACTCTGCAGCAGCAGCACCACAGCTGGAATGCAGCAGGCAGACAGAAGGATAGCACAGAAAATAGATCTGTATCCGTTCCAGGGTCACAAGAGTATATATTTTTTTCAAATCATCTTTTTCAGCACACACTTTAACAATCTAAAGTGACTTATCGGTCACAAACACCCAACTTCCACGGTTAACATGCACTTGTTTCAGCAACCAGAACTAAAAACAAATGTTTTTAACCAATTCACGGCCAATTTAATTCATTCACCGCAGCTGAAATGATGGCAGGCTCCAAACTGATTCTGAATGGACTCAAGGAAGAAAATGTTTAGTTATTTAGTATTTAGTAACCCTGCTGGTCACAACACTTTTGTTTTCTTTATAGAAATGCTATTTTTTTACATGATGCGCAACCTGAGGCAAACTGAACATGACAGCACAGAGATCTCTTCTCGCCCACCGATGTCTGTTTGGCTATCTAGCACCTTCCCATTGCACCTTTAGTACCTACATGCTGTTTTAATTAACTTCATACCACCAGGAACAATTATGCAAAGCAGCATTCATCTCATTTGAAACTGCAAATTAATCCAACCTCCAGCTACAAAAGCGACAGGATCGTCACATGTACGGCAAGGGAGGATGTCAGATTTTTAATGGTGGGATTTTTTTTTTTTTTTTAATAGACATTTTCTACAAATGCAGAAGAGAATAACATGGAGGTGTCAAGCTTCAGGAACGTTAGCTTAATGTCACGATCTTCGATTTTATTTTTTTTAGATTTAGATTAGTTTACCACGATGGGCAGATCACAAGCAGAGCTTTTACGAAGGAGAAATTTTACATACCTCCAGTTCCCTTGGGGAGCGACAACAGAGAGGCAGAAAGTGGTAAAGGGAGGGAGGTGGTGTGATGCGATAAGAGGCGAAGCAATTAAGAAGAGCGCAAGAAATCAAGGAGAGAGAGAAAGTTTAAACTGATGGAAACTGCACGAATGAAAGAAGGATAACCTGTAAGGGTGGGGGTTGTCGAAGGAGTAGAGGAAGTTGGCAGGGGTTGCACTTCAGGAAGGGGTGAGAAGGTGCCAAACAGTAGGCTGAGTCAGACACGTTCAAATCTGACACGTGCTGCTACTCATTAAGTAAATCCAGGCAAGCTCAGGCCGTGTGGTGCACAGCTTTAAATAAAAATGCTTTGGTCAAACTGGTGAAATAAAATAAACTTTGCAGGAGCGCTGAAAAACTGAAATGTGACGTTTGTGGCATGCTTTAAGACGTTGGACTGATTGGACCTTGAGTCACGCCGAGCTTCATCACCGTTTTCTGTGAGAACGCTAAAGGAAGAGGTTTGATGACGATGAATGACGTGTGCCTAAAAACAATCCCGTTGAGGCCGCCATAGCTCAGAAATGTTTCAGAGCCGTGCCGCTGCTGCTGCGTCTTCACATCTCGAGTGTTCTGTTCCGATGTCACCGTTGTACTACTGCACTCTTAGCTGGCTCAACAAAATCTACAACTCCTGTCAGACATGAACAGTTTCACAACAGTTCTTAGCAACTCTTTGCTGAGGCAGGTATTCCACTTCAGACTCAGTGTGCACTCCCATAAAACCAGGCATTTGATGCATCATTAGACTTTCTACTGATATTATGAAGAGTATTGAAATAAACTGTGGCAAAAATAAACACTAAGTAATGCAGGAATTTAACTCTGGCCCAGAAAATACTTACCGGTAATTATATGTATCTGTATAATATATTCATTTTCCAACTCATTGTACTGTATATGTATAATGTACCAGCAGCACATTAGAACACAAACATTTTAAATATGATTCTTAAGAGGACTGTTTGGATCTGATCCTGCCCCATAATAAACAAAACACTAAGGTTGGGACTCAATCAGAAGAAAATTAGGATATCAGATTGAATCCTCTGTGAGAACACAGCATCTACAGTGTAGATCAAACTTGGTCACAATCAAAACTAAGAATGGAAACGTTTTTAGCTCTGCATCACAAGCAGAATGCTCATAAATGTATGTTTACCTGGTACTAAATTAGCTCATTCAGTTGCAATAATATGGTCAAATGGTTTGCACCAACTGTGACAGCCTGATGAAACAATGAACAAGACACTGAGCTCACAATAAAGCTTTGGTTCACTCCTGGGGGATGCTGCAGATTCTCTTAAATATATAAATCAGATGCCAAAACAAGTCTTTGTTTCTCCTCTGGAACTACTTCAGTCAAGAAGAGACGGACAACTTCTTAGTTTGATTATCGGAACATATTTCTGATGGCACTTGGAATATAAAAGCTCCTCCATGAGAACTGCTGGTTGCATCTGACATGGGGCTGCACACATTCTGCACAGGTCGGTTCCTCAGCTAGTTCATTTACTACTCTCAGACTCTCAAGGTGCCAACACAAAAGGAACATGTTGGGTATCAGGCGTCTATCAGACCTAAATGAGCAGAAGAGCTTAGATGAGAGAACACAATGTGAGAAGGAGAGAGCTGAGGCACACGTTGCACCACGACAGCCAGCTAATGTCATCCTTGTTGCATGTTTTTTTTTTCTCACTTTAATAGACAAATAAGTAAATGAGTGTACCTGAATGCAAGAAGACGTTTGCAAACATCAGTTTAAAACATTTATTCGGATCAATCTCTTTCCAAAAAAACTTCTTCAAATGCTCAAACATTTGTATATAACATTGAACATGCACTTTAAATGTATTTTTCCCTTTGTCATGAAGATTAACTGTTGCTTCTCGTTTGCTTTAACATAAACCGGCTTGGCAGCAGTATAACAGTGGCTGTCTTTTACAGACTAGACTGTAAATGCCCTCAAGCCTATTTCACACATGCATCAGTGAAGGGTAAAAACAGTATCTGTAACAGAGTCAGGTAGAGCTGCAAAACTGCTCATTTATCGTGCACAAACAGGAGTCAAGCCAAGACTAAGGGGAACGTTTTGGTGCAGAGATTTGAGGGAAGTGATTATGCATGGACTGAAACAGTTTGGCTCTTTGCAGAGTAAAAAGGAGAGCTTTATGTGCATCAGATTCCCTCTTGTCTCTGACCACAGGCCCTCAGGGGCCAGCATGATGGGCTGGAGCTGCTTTAATTGCCATTAAATCGGTAAATACGACATCCATAGCACGCACTTTAACAATCAAAAGCGACTCATTGGTTGCAAACACCCAACTTCCACGGTTAGCGTGCACTTGTTTCAGCAACCAGAACTAAAAAACAAATGTTTTTAACCCATCCACGGCCGGTTTAATTCATTCAGCGCGACTGAAAGCTGCGTGAGAGCAGCGGAGCCTCCATCAGAAATGCGTGTCAACAAGGGGGAGCAGCAGCCCCGAAGCCGCCAAAGGCCACTTCACAAAGTAACGACAGGCAGATGAAAGCCACAGGGAGGAAACTCGACAGCTACATAATCTGGTTACAATGCAACACGCACAAGGGCTGAGGCGAAAGCGATTCAAAACCATCGCGAATCCACAACAAACCGACGTGAGGCTGAATGTATACAACTATATTTCTGCTACGAAGAAAAGCATGCTTTAACAAACCTGTCGAGTCGAGGGCACTTCCTCTACAGCACTGATGTCCGGAGTTTGCAATGTGTGTGTGAGTGTGAGCCACTCATCGGTGTTTCCTCCCACCCTGTCTCTCTCCTCTACCGTAGAGATAATGCTGATGTTTCCCCACTTCCTCCTTTCTTCTGCCGTCTGCTGGCTGACTCGTTGATGCCAGACAGGAGGCATGAAAACAGCAGCAGCACATTATTCACCCGACTGAAAAGACATCGCAGCAAATTTAAAATAAATAAATAAAAAGGTCTGCCCTCTAAAGTTTAGCTAGCCTTAAACCTAGCTCTGGATCTTGGTAAACGGATTAAAAGAACCGCTTTCTCAGAAAAAGGAAAACATTCGGAAGCAGAGCAGAGGTCCCACCAGGTTTACCAGATGAAGGCTCTAACAGCTATTTCAGCTGCTATTTAGCTGTTTTATGCTAATTTAATTTAAAAAATTTCCAGCTAATTCCACATTTTTTGCACTCATTTAAACTTTTTTTTTCAGGTTACGGCTATGCAACAAAATTGTGCTCTCTCCACTCCCTTCTGATAATTTAAGCTTCTTTCTGCCTTTTGGCTACTTTTCAGCAGTTTTTTTTTTTAAATTTTTTTAATTTTTTTTTTTTTTTGCTAATTTCAGCTTTTTCCAGATAATTTCAACTTTTTTGTGCTCAATTCTGCTTTTTTCAGCCTAATTGGGCAAAATTGTACTCTCTCTCCACTTATGCCAATTTAAGCTAGTTCTACATTTTCAGCTAACTTTAGCATTCTTTTAGCTAATGTCAGCAGTTTTCAGATCAATTCAAGTTTGTTGTAGTAATTACAGCTACTTTCAGCCTAAATAACTTCTTTCTGCTAATTTCAGCTTATGCTCCATTCAACTCTGCTAGTTTCAGCTTTTTCTGCTATTTTAGCTACTATTTGGCTGTTTTTGTACGAAATTTAGCCTTTTCAGCTAATTCACATCTTTCAGCTCATTTCAGCTCCTTCTGGTGGCTAAGATTCTTTCTGACTTTTCAGCTTTTTTGTGTGCTAATTTCAACATTTTTAGCAAATGTTCTAACTTTTTTGCTCATTTCTGCTTAAACATAATTCAACAAATACCGGTACGTGTGCTTTCATCTGCTAACTTGGGCTTGTTCTTCCATTTCAGCATGTTTTTAGATAATGTCAACCGGTTTTTTTTAAGCAAGTTCTTGAAAAATAAGCATTCACACTGCATTTTCGCAGGAAATTCAATTACTCTAGTTTTATTTAACTTTAACGTTCCATAGGCAGTGGTTTAGAGCTAATTTGTACGGTAATGTCTTTCCCTCAACAAACTTGATAACCAGGCTGCAGAACAGTCCAAAGACTTTCAGTCTGCACTGTGACGGTGTCATGGTGGGGACGTGGACGTCTGACCGGCCTCTCGTCCAAAATGACAGAGTGCTTCAATAAAAACATTCCATTGGACCAAACTCTCTCCATGTGACGACACCTCCCTCTCAGCTAACTGTGACTGAATTAGAGAGGTTTGTCGTGACTGACAGAAGGGCAACTTTGCCGTTTTGGCAAATCGCAGCGCAAGACGTACAGCTGCCACGGAAAGTACACGCCTAAAGAAGAGAGTGAAAGTATAAATTGTAACCGTGTGCACAAATCTGCACCCAGATTGCTCTCCTGACTGTGTTATTGGACAGGCTTTGATGAAATTCCTCACTGAAACGCACGTTTTTCAGTCCCCACAGCTGTTGGAACAACTCAAGAGTCGAATCTAAATGGAAATCTGGTTCCCTGTGGGTCGACTGTAATTGTCTTCCTATCAGGGTCATTAGGAAGAGGGAATGTTTCCACTTTATTTCCACGGGGAGACATGTTGCCTCTAAAGGAAAAGTTGCCAAACTTCCTCAAATGCAGCCTACAAGTCAAACTGTGTTGCTGTAGCGGGAGGTGGGCCGCTAGTCTGTCCTCCTTTTTGTCAGTTTTGATAAATTCAGTTCAGTTTCAATTCACCAAAGTTCCTGCTCTATGATCCAGGTATAAATCCAACAATGTTCAGTCAGGTCATCTGGATGTTTTTTTTTTTTTCTGAGATGTTACGTCCTTCATCCAAAGTACCTCTTTAGTCGGAGGAGCCTGAATAAGTCCTTTGGATGAAACGTGACAGCAAAAAATAAAAAAATAAACCTCCAGATGACCCGACTGAACATTATTTGATTCATACCTGGATTATTGAGCATGAACGTTGGTGTTTTGAACCACTTTGGCTATGGCTGCCTTAGAGGAGTTGATGGGGGAGAGGGCGAGCCCCAGAAACCATCTTATCACCAGAAAACTGGTTGGTCCACTATGGATTGTGGTGCTTATGGGACTTCAGTTTGTTTGTGGCTCCTCGGACTGAAGAAGTCCTTTGGATGAAGAACAAAACATCTCAGCAGGAAAAAAATAAATAAATAAAAGACCATCCAGACGACCTGACTGAATGAACATTGTTCAAATTCAATTTATTTATTTAGCTCTAAGTCACAACAGGTCGTCTCATAAGTCGTCGATGGAAAACTGTTTAAAAATGTGAAAATGAAAGAGTGGAAAATATATTTAAATAAACACTAAAATGTTTAAAACTACCAGGCAATAACCATTTTGTAACAATCTGAATCCCGCGCAGGACTAAGAGATAAAACCTGCTTTTCCAGCCAATTTCTGGTTGAACTTGAGAAGAAACAAACATTTATAGTTTACAGGACATGGGTTTATTCACATTCAGTTCTCTCGTTTGCTTTTTCAATACAAATAAGTAAACTCAAACCTCATTACATCTGTGTCAATTTACCTTTTTAACATTCAGGCATTTGTTCAAAACATTCCAACCATTTTTGTGGATTAAATATGCTACAATTGCATTTTAATACCGCTGCTGACATAAAACGGTGTAACGGACAATCTTTATGTGATATTTCCAGATGCATTCTTTTAATAGAAAAAAGTTATCTTAAAAAAAAAAAAAAAAAAAAATCAGACTTTTTTCTTTAGATTTATGTTCATGCTGTTTATCAAACCAGTATTCACCAGGGCACAGCCCCACCATCTGACCAGGAGTTTCACCTTGATAGCATCTAGCTGCTGCTGCTGCTCTTTTTAAAGTCTCATCCTACTTTTAGATTATTTAAACTGATAAAGACTCAATCCGAGTCTGACAAGTCACTAGTTTTGGAGGACTTGTGCTTTCGCTTCTTCCTCTTCTTTTTCTTCTTCTTGTCCTTCTTTTTTCTCTTCTTCTTGCGACTGTGGCCTGAGGAAGATGAAGACGACGAGCTGTCTGAGTCGGAGGAGGAGGTGGTGTCCTGAAGCAGCTGCTGTAGCTGCTGGATCCTATAAGCAGGGAGGAGGAGAGGACAGGAGGCGTTAGTGTCAAGTCTGGGGAGGAAAATCCAACCGATTACACTCCACACAGGTCCACACGCTGGCAGCAGCAATGGTGATTTGTTCACATTCTGCCATCTAAGGACTGTGATGTTCACAGTGCCTGCATCTTAGTAACTACGGGATCCCTCGGGTAAATGTTAAAAATGTTGACGTCAGTGGAGCTGAGAACACACTGAAAAGTGCGTAGATCCTGACGTCATTCTCTTACCTAGAAGGGACATTTCCTTTTTTGTTGTTTTTTGAAATGGGACTGGGTGGAATATTTATACGCAGATAGTGTCTTACCTGCAATGAGCAGCAGTCAGAGTAATCCCATTATAGACAAATCAGAAAAATGTCTTGCAAGACTTACAGCTCTTGCATGAAATTTATAATAAAAGTGAAGACAATTTGCCTTTTCCTGAAGAGTTCAGTTTGCTTACATGTCAGGTTACACTTACTAAGTGTCAATTAGCATTTAGCAAGACACAACAAGTGTTGAGGACTCAGATGATGGGTTGGAAGTTATTAGAGAAAACTTAGAAGTAAAACAATGATTGGCTGAGAAAAACAGTTTTGTGCAAAATGATGAGGTGAAAAACAAACTAATGGTCCTCCATCCTGGTTTTCGAGTGCCACTGCCCTGCACGTTTGGTTTGCGTGATTACCAGGCTTCAGTAGAACTTATAGACAAGCCAAAAAGCAGGGAAACAACTAAAACATACAGGATGGTGGCCCTTGAGGACCAGGATTGAGAATCTCTAAAATACACATTTACTTGAATGAACAATATTCTATATCCAACAGACCCGTTTATTAAAATCAACCCACTAAAAACCTTTTGGTGAATTGATGCCAACTCCAATTTAAGCCTTACTACTAAACAAAACAACAACTTCAGTAGAACATGTAGCAGCTATATGCCAAAACAACAAACTCCAGCAGCCTTCTAAACAGGCCTGGTGGACAAAACAAACCATCTCATTGATCACTTCCTCAAAAATCCAGGGAGAAGACGCCGCACCGCTCAATACAGAACTGAGCGTGTCGGACACTGAAGCAAGTCGAGCATCAGAACATGGCCGTTAACTAGAGCATCAAGAGGGATAGTAACAGAAGCATAAGGATGTCTCTGGAGCTCAAAGTCAAGACTACACAATAATCTAGAGAAAAGCTTTCAAATATGTTTTCTTATGAAATTTAAAAAGCTGATTTTCTGCAGTGAAAGTAAATTAAAAACAATGCTTCAGGTACAAATTAAAGTGGCTTATCTGGCAACAAACTAATAAAAGAAACATGTTATAACTAACAACCAGTTCAAAACTGGGCTGCACATAAAAGGCAAAGAGACATGCAGTAAACAAAAACACCTCTTTAATATAAATAAAGAAATTTTTAAAACATTCTGGCACAATTATACATTTTTCTGATGCCTGTAATAGCTCACATTTACCATTCTGGCTCAGTCTCCTTGAAAGAAAATCTAAAAACTAAAAGGCTTTATTCTTTATAAACAGTCTGACTCAATAGCGGAGCGAAAGGGAAAACACTTATGCAGCACATTTACCCTTATCTGTGTTCCACAAAGTGCTTGCTAATGTATTTCTGGACTCTGAAGACAATTCTGTTGACATTTCTTCTACAATCACTCATTAATGGGTACTATGGGAGGTCACTGTTTTGTTAAATGACACATCACCACCTGCAGGGGATTGATTACACGGACTACCAGTGACATAATTTGATTTATCTACAAAACCAGAATCAGACAGCCACCCCCAGCACATTCAGCTGGGCAAAGTAAAACCTAAGCTACATGATCAGCTGTGGCCAAATCTCAACAAAACCAAAGAACTGGTGGCTGATCTGAGAAGGACCCTACCTCGAACCATTCCCCTGTCCATTAGGGGAGTTGAAGCAGAGACTGCTCAGGAATACAAGCGCCTGGTGTTGGAACTCATCCCAAAAAAAAAAAGGTCAGAGTCAGCTGTGCTTCCTGCACTAACTCAGACCCTTTAACATCTGAAGTTCTATGCCGCATAGGGTATTTGAGACAGTAGTACCATAATTTTCGCAGTACAAGTCACAGTACTTTGTATAAATTTGCATGCCTGTGACTTATTCAGCAAAGCAACGTTTTTGTGTTTTTTTCTGCCATATTTATAACCAAGTTTTTGGCTGAGAACTGACGATTTCATTCATTCTGACATGGAAAATATTGAACACTACCATTTTCAGCCACTAGAGGGCCCTTGACTAATATGGCAAGCCAAGTTTCATTAATAGGGAAAAGTGGCTATTAATGAGACACTTGAGACTTAGTTATTTTAAAGAGTATCATGGCAATTATTACACTTTAGACA
>JARVLU010000583.1:14048842-14064897 GCA_031762415.1 Simpsonichthys santanae | reverse complement strand
TGAATAGTTTTCATTTGATATTATTTATATCTTAACATGTGATTCTTGACCTGCCATTGTGTATCTGTTCCTCCTTCCTGTCCCTCTCAAACCCAGCAGGTCAAAGCAGATAGTTGAGCCTGGTTCTGCTAAAGGTTTCTTCCTCATGAGGGATATTTTTCTTTCCACTGTCACCTTCATGCTTGCTCAAAATGAGAGTTCTGTGATAAACAAAGCAGTCTGCTCCTCAGACAAATAGTGTTTTTAACATTTATATACCGGTATGTGAATGTTTCTGTTCAGTGCTCTGAGATGACTTCTGTTGTGACTTGGCGCTGCATAAATAAACTGAATAGAATTGTTAGTGTGTAGAGGACAGAAGTTCACCTGAAAGTCAACCCAGAACAGTCACATGTACGCGTTTAATTTACTCTAATCCTTTGACATGTTGTGAGCCCAACTTGGAGGAACACACGTGAGCTGCTGCAGCGAAGAGATTTAATTTTTGCATCTTGGGATTATGGCAGCAATAGAATCAGACCAGTGGTCAATCAAGCACGTGGCAAAGGTGGAACGTTAAAGTTTTAGGTCAGAAAAGGGATAAGCAATCACCTAAACACAGCTACAAGCACTCATAGGACTGTTTGTTGCAGAGATGTTGAAAAGTGAAGTTGAAGACGTGTCCAGATGCAGCAACTGTTTAACTCGGGCATGGTTGCAGGAACTGTTGTTCAAGAAATAAAGCCTTGAAAAGCGTGTGCAGTGCACAGATTTATGGAACCTACTGAGCATTAAGATTTTTGAAGAGTAAAATATAAAATGTAACAGTTATGGGAGCTGGAAAAAGAGCTGCGTGCCACATGGCGACAAGACAAGCCCAAACAGACACACATAAATCACTTCTAGCTCGGACTATATTTAGCCTCTGCTCCATAAATAACCTCCCTCCCCGTGTCTCTCCCTCGTGCCGGAGGTCAGCCTGGGTTGATTAGTCTGACCTGAGCATCCTGATACCCCTGAAAGGATAAAGATGAGCAGAGCAACAGAGCGCCTGTCTGATTTAAAAGCCTGTGAAGATCTTTTGCTTTGAGCTGATGTTTATAAAAAGTGGATTGGGACGCGGAGAACAAATGTCTGTGTGGGGTGTGAATGTCATCAGGCAACACATCGGTACAATGTTGTGAACGTTGGAGGGAGATCGATATGGGCCAAGCAGTGATAACCTTCCTAACCTGTCGAGTGCTGGTGGGCGCTTGTTGCTAAATGCAGAGAAACCTGATCTGACTGCAGAGCTGCGACGTGCTGCCACTTAAAACAAGATGTTTCCATTTCCTTCCTGTCTGCCTCCACTGCTGACAGAAAGGTCACATTTGTTCTGAACTAAACACAGAAAACATCTATTGATTTATCTAGTTTCTAACAACGACTCCAGTCTGCCAGATTAGATGAATTAATGTCATAATGTGCAGATATTTTTTCATATTAAAATCACAATTTTTTTTTTATTTTTATGAATGGCATAGATTGAAAATAAATAAAACATATTTCCAAGACAAAATCTGACAAATTATACAAAAATCATACTTTTACTCTCTGCTGATAAAGTTATGTGTTATTGTTATCCAAATAACATACTTCTTACCAGGTTGCAAAAATGAAGAAAATACATTCTCAGGAAAACTTCAAGGTCTATCCTATGATGCTTTAGTCATGTAAAAACTAAATTAATTCCTCGAGTTTGCAGAGATTGTGTACTTTTACTTCTTTAAAGCTCTTCTAATGTACAACTACAGCATCGCAGTTGAGCTGAGGTCTGGGCTTTTTATTTTCCGGTAGTTCTGTTTGTGTGTTTGGGATTGTCGTCCCGCTGCACGACTGTCTGAACAAAGCTTCAGCTGTCAGTTGGACAGATGGCCATGAGTTTCACTCTTGAATACTTGACTGAAAAACTGCTCATTTCCCAGATTCTGTGGCTGCAAAACAAGTACAAGTCACCAACCAACCAAAACAAGCCACACGTCATTTTATAGGAAACATCAACATTTACTAACACAACCATTTATCATAGCAATATCTGAAATGTAGCAGTTCATTAAAAAAAAAAAAAAATACAATTTGTGGAGTAGAGTGCAACTTATCATCCATTCCTATTAAAGTTGGTAACTCGAGGATTTTATTTACTTGTAAATAAACATTTAAAAGACAAAATACAAACTCCAGATTGTGAATAAGATTAAGTATCTGGGCACGTTGTTTATGAGTGATGGTAGGATGGAGCAAGAGATGGATAGACAGACTGGGACCTCGTTTTCAGTAATGAGGGCGTTGCTTCGGTCAGTCGTGGTGAAGAAAGAGTTGAGTCGAAAGGCAAAGCTTTGGATTTAGCGATCTATCTGTGTTATAACCCTCTACTTGTGATGTTTGGATCATGAACTTCATTCGCAGGGCGGCCGGGCTCAGCCTTAGAGATAGGGCTGAGGAGGGGAGCTTGGAGTATATCCACTGCTCCTCCATTTCGTTAAGAGTCAGTTGAGGTGGTTAGTGTTGGGGGACGTTATGTGAAGAACATGGCTGTTTTCACTTAATAATGTTAAACTAATATAGAACCATGTATGTGAAGTCAAGCAAGTTTTGTTGTCTACTCAGAGAGGAGTCTAACTGATAAACTTCTGCCGCCTTCAAAAACTGTGAGCTGTGAAGCAGAGGTTGTGTTGACCTCGCCTCTGTCTGATAAAGGGTATTTAAGCTTTTCCTAACTCTTTGTCTGTGGGCAGACCTTGGACCGGAGCTTTGATGTACCATTGTCGTAAGCCTGTTTTCAATGCTGCACCTCTTGCAAGTACAGTAGTAATGTAATTTTTGCTGTATAAGACGCAGTTTTTGCATAATTTACATGCCTCCACCCCCACATTTTTAAACCAATTTTTGGCTGAGATCTGACTATTTTATTCATTCTGACATGGAAAATATTGAACACTAACATTTTCAGCCACTAGAGGGCCCTGAACTGATATGGCAAGCCAAGTGTCTCATCAATAGGTAAAAGTGGCTATTAATGAGACACTAGGCTTGCCATACAGAGCCATCTTCAGCATACAAAGCCAAATCAGCTGCATTTTGCCGTCCAGGCGAAATGCAGCTGATTTGACCATTAAAGTGCATTTATTAAGGAAAAGTTCAACTGAGACACACCTTTACTTATAATTTGAGCAACCAAATAAGTGTTTTTAAGTGTTAAACTTGTTAAAGTCCTCCCGTGCACGCTCCCGCGGCTGCCATTTGGCAGCCAATCAATTTTTGCCACAACACCGACCCACATTTCCGGCTTGTCAGCGGTGACGCATAAAAGATGCGACTTGTGCGGCGAAGTGACACATTTATGTTTTCTTCCACTTTAGTAAACATATTTGGACTGATGCCACTTATACAGCAGTGCGACATGTACGGTGGCAAGTACATTAAACCTGGGTTGAAAAGATCTTCTCGCATTCTTTGTGTGCTTATTTAATTAATGAGTTGATGATAGGATAGTTAAATTATCCAACAGTTAGGGTATCTGATGAGGATGCCTCTCTTTAGAGGTTTAAAGGGTACGTCCCACTGGTAGGAGGCCCTCGGACAGACCCAGAAGTCGCAGTGGGGATTGTGCATCTTCTTTGGCCTGTGAAAGCCTTGTGATGCCTCCAGGAGAGCAAGGAAGTCTCACAGGGGAGAGTGACGTCTGAGTTTCTCTCCTGGACCTGTTGCACAATGACTTGATTACTGATAAGTGGTAGAAGGTGGAGATAGTCTAATTATTAAGGGTAAAGTTTTTCACTCCCTGCATCTATATTTTGGCTTTTACATCACACGTTTTATATTTGAGAATGTATTTGCCTAATTTCAAAACCAGTTTTTTTTTTATTTTTATCATGTGCTAAAATAATTAACATCATTAGTGTAAATTAATGAGTGGATAAAAACAGGTGTAACTGGGTTCACAAACTTGTCATTGACCCAGCGGTGTTTCGGTCTGAAGCTGCACAAAGTGATCAGGAATAACCCAGACAGCCTGGAGACGGATCTGAATTTAGAAATCACTGATTATTATGGGAGGTGATGAACGGTGCATGTGAGGTTTTATGCAGTGAATGCCTTTAATGTGCACACGTGCAGATGGATTCAATTTCAGCGGGGCTTTATCGCAAACGTCGGTGAGTCAAAGGATCTAAAAGCTTCCGGACCTTGAATTTGATGATTTATTGAAGTTAAAAAAAAGATTACAAAGTCCCAGTGATGACTTTATTAGCAATACTGAGATGAAATGAACTGAAGTAGAGCATGTGATCGACACGTTGCAGATTCTATTTATAGACTTTAAAAAGCTCATGTGATGGACAAAAATATGATCTTATTGTCTTAGAAATAATTGTAATGTGTGTAAACTCTTAAGCAGGTAGAAAAAGAACTGATCTCTAAAAAGCGTAAAATTAGACACCTAACTTTCAAACGTTTACGTCAAATTTAACGTTTAATTTTTGTACAATTAAAAAAATAAAATAAATAATAAATAAATCCAGATCTGTTTGGTAGTTTGAGCTCTAAAGCATAAAGACTAAAACTATCTGACCAAGGTCTCAGTCGTTAATTAGCTTGTTGCAGTTATGGCTTCCAGTCATCATTAGGAAACCACATATTTCATTTGGAAAAGCCTCTCAGGCTTTTTGTTCAGTTTTTACAGCAAAAATAACTCATCAGTTCTATAAACAAATACTTTTTGGGGTGAAATTCTCCCACAGAAGGAGCTTAATGAATATTAAGTGGCTGCAAAGTGGATCTTTAAGGGGGTGTGACACGTGTCAGAGGGTTGACCAGACATTTTTTATATTTAAAGAGAAGAATACAGAGTCTGGAAATAAAGTTGTATACAAATAAATGAAACGTGCATTTTAAAAGTGCACAGCACTGTATCTGTCCAAGAAACAGGATATATGATGCAGTTAAGTGCTGGAAATAAATTAACCACCCAAAACAACATGAATATATCTGGGCAGGGAAACGACTGAACTGACTGTGTCTCTGCTGTAACAAACAGCTCTGCTGGGAAGTATAAATCTATTCACGTGGAGAACGGAGGGAGGGAGGAACGGAGGAGGAGAATTCGCTGTTCTTCTGCGCTCCATTTACGGTATACGTCGCTCTCGCGGGGCTGCAATCCAGCTTACAGTATTTCCATATTTGCCGCTACATAACCTGTCCAGCATGCATAAACACATCTGATTTACAATATTGCTGAGAAAAAAACCTGTCATGCACCAGCATCCCCCCCAAGGGCGACGCATTCCCACATCTCAAAGGGAAATATGGTGTGAAATGATGAAAGGGATTTACAGCCTCAAGAATAAATACTACGAACTGCCCCGCCCCACCCCCACACACACACTTATTTACTGTAAATATATACATATTCAAATACATTGTTGCATGCACAATGTTTGAAATGCTTCACTTAAAAAATAACACATGAATGCAGCATGAGTGCAGTGTGAATTCTAGAAATCATTAAAACAGATTCAACAGAATTTTGAACTCAGTGTCCCGCCACAACCTCCACATACAGCAAGACCCCACGAGTGTTTTGACACATGCAGGAAGGAGAAAATATGGGGACCAGCTTCTGCAAACACTCATGTCCCAGTTAAAATAAATTCTGGCTAAACTGCAACACACACACAAATTACAGCTGTTACAGTGTGTGTTGTAAACCTTCTCGGGGAAAGACGTGTTTAACGAAAGCAGGCTGCCGTCAACATGATTAAGAACTCCACATTAATTATGATGTGTTGTCATGATCTGTGTTGTAGTCAGTGTTGTTTAAAGTCTTTGTGTGATTTATTAAGTTTAGTTGTAGTTTTACTTGTTTTCATTATCCCTGTGTGACATTGAGACATCTGCCTTTAGTTAGTCTGTCCAATCAGTCCGTCACACCCACTTCACCTGTTCCTCATTCCTTGTAGTGCTATCCGCTATTAGCTTCTCAATGACAATGGAAATCACAGTTTGTAACTCTGGTTGTGTATGTCAGAAAAATATCTCTGACTGGGGACGATGTAGCGAAGCTCCAAAAATCTTCGGAATCCGACATCCTCGACGAAAAATAAAACTTCCACACCTCCGACATTTTGACTCCTTCCTCTCCGCCGCGATCAGATCAGGTAGGCGCGCGAGACGTCATCACGTTGTGCTGGCGCTGCAGGCATCCTTGTCACTGGGGTTGTCATACAAAAACAGCGTCTTTTATATCGGCAAGTTATTTCGATGGAACGGTCGATGTCCAGTATTTCACTTTAACGCTAATATTGGTCGATATCATGCCGATAATATTGTGCACCCCTACTTCCCACCACATTAAACTCTAAATAAAACCAGAAACATTATAAAACACAATACAGTACGTGACATCAGACCATGACCTGACAGGAAGACAGACTCTTCTGGAGAATGGCTGAAGAGTTTTACAGCAATCCAGTCAAATTTATGTTGTTTTTATTTTATTTTTTTTGACAACGCAAGCAGCTCTCGGAGCAATCCATCAACATGCAGAAGAAAAGATTGCCCATACGCATGTTACAAAGGGTAATTTTTACCAACATATAAATAACTTCACTTAAACTGTAGGTGACGTCAGGCTGATAAGGAGAAGTAAAAAAAAATCTCAAGGCCAAACAATATTTAAGTGTCTCTGTTGCTTATAATCCTCTACTTCCAAGCTTTGACTGAACACTTCTATTTTTAAAGAATAGGAATCTCTCTGTTGTGGCTCTCATGCTCCTTCCTGCCTCTGTTGCCACGATCTGTTTATGAGCAGAGAGCCAAGGAAAGAAGAGCGCTCAACACCCGTCCTCCCATCTGCAACGCTCCGACAGTCGCCTTGACGGTCAGCAGATGTGTGCCAACGACTCCTCGGACAATAACAGACCAGCGAGTGTGCAAACAGAGAGTAAAAATATCCTGGAGGACAGTCCTGGGGTGTGTTGGTTTACAACCAGGCCATGTGATAATCAGACGTGAACATTATTCACTGTGATGATGACTGCTGACGTGTGAGGAAGAGGAGAGCTGCATGCTCACAGATGGGTGTGTATATAAAAGAAAAACCTCGAGTAAACACTCAGCTCAGTAATGTTTGCTAAAGAGTGAGAGCTAATCCTGGCTCCAGTTGGAAAAGATACCCAGTTATTTATTACTTGTTCTAGTGGTCGTGATAATTAGGCTCTTAAACAAAAAATGGTTTATAATTTCATTTTGGTGGCTCGTTATTAAAGTTGTAATTTAATTCATGCAAGATCTAACAACTCTACTTTCAAACTGACAGTTTAAGGAATTATTCTGATATCTTAAGCTATAACTCTTTAAGTACTTTAAACCAGAGCCCGTTAAAAACAGAGCCAGGTAATAGTAATTTTCTGTGGTTTCAAAAAAACATACATAAAATAATCTACTTCTCTCCACTTTTCAAAACCAGGTTAATCTCTCTGTTTACAGGGGATGCTATATGCCTGATGAAAAGTGGGTGAAGCATTTGCAACATAACCGTTTTATCACATACACCAATTAATTATAATTATTGCATGTCGCCGAAGGTGAAGGGACGTAAATATGGATGCTACGCACGTCATGTTTACTAATTCTGAAGTTATTGCAGAATTGGAGCCAACAAATGAAAAAGAGAAAAAAAAGAGAGAGAAAAAACAGGCACATATTTTAATGAAGACCAATTACAACAGGTCTCTCTTGTAAATGAGTCCTCGTGACTCGATGAGACTAATCTACATGTATATAAATAAAGGTTGAATGATCTTGCTGCTTTTCTGACGCAGAACTGTGACAACATCGCACTTTAATGACGTAAAAGTTGGCAGACTGAGGTTAATTTGGGAAAACGTAAGATATGAATCCAATTGTGTACCACATGTGAAAGTGGCCCATTTGAACAGTAGTACGCCGATGTGCCCCGTTTCTGAGGGATCTGAATAGTAAATGTTTGAGAAAAGGGTTTTTCTGGACTGGAATAGAGAAAGCCAGTAAACCTTAATGTTTTTGGTGCAAGATATTCAAGTGGGTAGAAGTTACACTGTGTAGAAGAAAGAGGTAGTTTTTTTTTTTTTTTTTTCTTTCCCCAGGCAGCGCAGAGTGACTGATCCTGGAGAGCAGAGGGAGAAATTTTAACCACAACTAGGCCCAATGGTGGCCAAGGCCACCATAGATAAATATTCAGCCACCCCAATCATTTGAGGAAACTATAATTTTAAACAATATTAAAAATTTTGAAAGCATAGTTGGGGTCCGTAAATGATTAGGGCGGCCGGTTTACATATACACTGTACAGTATATGGAGGTGGCCATCTTGGATTTTGACATGGCAACCCATTTTTCGATAGTGCCCTTTCTTATGCCTACATGCAGCCACACATCAAAACGGTAGTTGGTACCTCCCTTTTCTCTTCCAATTCTCCAGCTCACAAGATGCACCAGACAAACAGAAGGAAAGTATTTCCAATGTCATTCTGCGACGGGGAACAAAAGCTTGGGTTTTTGACAAACAAACTGTCAGAAATTAACAGATATGAGTCACATATGTCAAGAAACTTGGATTTGGGCCACTTTGTAACAGTTTATTAACTTTTATGCTACACCGTTCCTTTAGCTTTTATTGCCTTGTGGATAAAGTTTGTTTTGTCTCATATTTTCACATCTAGGAATGAACTAAAACCCAAATGTTGGTGAGGTGTAGTGTTTTCTCTCCTCACCAGAAATGAGGAGGACCTTTGGAAGCGATGCAGCAGCCTTTGCTGCATCAGGCTCAGCCGCTTCCCTCTCTTACGCTTGAGCAGGATTCGCTGCACTTGTGCTGACGGACGCCGCTTGGGCCACAGCCGCACCCGGTGATTGTCGGGCTTCAGCCACTGGTAACAGTACGAACAGTAACTGGTGCCCTGAAACAAACTGGAGAGACTGTTCTTTTTCTTCGATAGGGCTGTAAAAAAAAAAAAAAAGTAATCAGGACCCGTGCTGGCAAAACGAGTAAGAATGTGCACAAGCTGATTTTTGCTATAACTGAGATTTGCGTAAAAATACGCAAATTATACACTATCTAAATTATATGCTATCTAAAATGGTGTATAATTTTCCTAATCCACCTTCAAATCCTTAAGTCCTACCTTTAATTTTCTTTAAAATTGGCATTTTTCTCAAGCAGCTGCCGTAACACCAGTAAATCTCTTCGTATAACGTTTGGCATTGTGTAGCTTTTAAAAATAAGGTTGAAACTCCAGATGACATCATTCCAGACCAATAAAAAACAAGTTTTCAAACAGGCACTCTCTTGTAGAAAACTAGCTTGTTGTTAGCCTGGTGATGGGTCTCCAAACACCAACAAACTACATATCAGTTTGAAGCTTTTACGATGGAGAATCAGAAACAAATAACTCAGGTTTGAAAAATGTTCTCATAGTGACTCATTTTACTATGGGTCACAAGTGGCATTACATAAATCAGGGCAGACGTTGGGCCAAGTTCTTTTTGCACAAAAACAAGCTGCATTTCTGTTATTCCTTTAATATTATTTGGACTTTAACAATGAAATAGGCAAGACAAACCAATCTCTGGGTAAAATGCATGCTTGCTTCTCGGGTACAGACTCCAGTTCTTTTTATGGAGAGAACCCTAACCAGACTTGCTGAATGGCTCCACTGGTGTGGTTTAGTTTGGCATGCGTGGAAGATTGCATGTGAGTGTTTGTTTCCAGCGAGCGGTCTGCTACAGACAGATGGACGGCTGACCGTGTGTTCAGCTGAGGATTTATTGAGTTTCATCAACCTTGACAAGCTGTTGACAAGGTCCTCCTCACAGAGAGTCAATGATTAAAAACATGCAGGAAAAAAATATATATAATTGTCAACTCACCATTTGCCTTGAAAGAATACTGCCTACGAAAAAGGGAGAAAAAGAATCATCAGACATCGACACATTGACCAGAAAATAACTTTTTAATGCAATTTAACATTCACGCTCTAGTCAGTGTTCAAGCATGTCAAAGGTTGTGACAAATAGTAAATATTGCTTGTTTGTTTGAAGTGGAAATGTTTATGGAAAACATCTATTAAAAACTGGAAAAATCAATTTAGAGAGAGAGGTTAAAAAAAAGAGGGATGCTGGCAGCTCTTCACATCATATGGAGCGGTGAAAATGCAACCGGAAACAAACAGAAAGAATTATCTTCCAAACAACACGGGGCAACATCACCTTCCCAAAGGGCTTCCTCTGTTTTTAGGAAGTTCTGAAAAAATTAGCTCCGGGAGTAAATCAATGCGAGGTCATCAAACTTTCTGAGACACTGACATTTGGTATTTCATTATTTATAAGCCATAATCATCACAATTACAAGAAATAAAGGCTTGAAATATTTCACTCTGTGTAATGAATTTGTATAATAAGTTCCTCTTTCTGAAATGATTAACAAAAAATAAATTGAAATTATTCACATTACTGTATTCTGTTTTTTTTTTAGCTGCACCTGAACAGAATGCTTTCAGGTAACGTCGTCAGACTGAAGGTTGGCCATGCTGGCATTGTTGCAGGTTTAAACAGAAGCTTGCATTTTATTATTGGTGTCGTACTTTTTTGAAGTTCAAGCAGGTTTTATTGTCATTTCACCTCATGTGGTACATGAGGTGGAACAAAATTGTGTACAAGGTCCCATACATCCAACAAAAGCAAAACTATAGAGTGTAAAGGAAACAGCATATAAGGATATAAGCTATAAACTAAGATATACACTAAACGAATGCCAAACGGTACGCTAAAAGAGCCAAGATATGCGCTAAACTCTGATAATGTAAAACAATACGTCGAGCAACAGCAGCACAAACATGAATCTGTGTGAGTTGATGAGTACGACTGAATATTTTTTATTTAATAAAAAAAAATGTTTTTGTTAAATTATCAAGAAATGGTGAAGTATTGTAGACGGACGCCGCAATCGGTCAGATCATGAGGAACACTCGCGCTACTACAAGCTACCACATAGAAACGAGAATCAAAAGGAAGTCACTTAAAATTATCAGAGGAGCGAGGCGTCTGTGTCTGAGCAGGTTCAATCTGAATTTTGATGGAAAATCAGGAGCAACATCAGAGTTTGCTCCGCACATTTCGTGTCAGGTACGGTGATATTTCTAATAGATGAAACTGAATATACTTGTACTTACCTTGCCTTTTACCAGGCACTTGCCATCAAATCATGCACGCTTTTCCTCTGAACCACCCACAACACATCTGATTGTACACCTCTAACAAAACTCCAGATCTATATACAGTAAGGAATTTGTGAAAACATCAATACTTCACGATGTCTGGGTAGGTCAAAGCCGGCAGAACCTTTTCATCTTCAGTTTACCAAGCTCACGTGAGTCTTGGCAACTAATTATTGATGAATTATATAAAGTTTTCTATATACCTCTTTTGCTGAAGGCTCAAAATCATCTACATACATTTGAGCAGCTTGTTTACAGTGCGAGTATCTCCATAATGGCAGCTATTACAATAATCTGCAGTTTGTATGACGTTGGTGCAACGGGTCTATTCTTCCTTATTGTTTATGTCATTGACTAAATAATTCAACAGCATCAAATGACGTGTTTTGCTTTTTTTTTTTTTCTTTGTAAAGCAACAACCCCAGTGTCTCTGTGAGAATTTAGCTTTCTTCCTGTTCCCCTGATGAGACACTTCCTAGAAGACGTATCCCAGGGCACAGCCTTATTAACATACTTGTCATTCATCTCCTTTTATGTGCATGTTTTGTTGCGGTGATGGAGGCTGAAGATACGAGCCCTAAACATGTCTGTTGGGCGATATGATCAACAGGGGTCTAATGGACATGAAACGGGTGGAGGGAGCAGTAAGTGTATGTGTTGGTTACAGTTTAAGATGTGAGATTAAAACAAAATAAGCAAGAGCTAAATGGAAGAACGTCCAGCGAAGATGTAGAACAGAAAAGTACATGACACGTGTCCGTAGCAGATCAAATAATGATCCCAGTGTTTCAAGTATTCAGGTCTGAAATGGTTCCCTGCCCAAGGAACTGGGTAGATCCCCTTCACTGTTTCCTGTATCGCATGAAGGAATGCCTGAGGCCTGTAAGAGATGATAGGTCTGAAAGATAATGTTTCAACAAGATAATCTGAAACGAACAGAAGCAGCCAGCCAACTACAGAAAACTCAGAAAAGAGAATAAATGTGAATTACCAATAAAATGTTTAGTAAAGCCCCACTGCAAAAAAGTCTTAAATGGAATTTTGAATAAAAACTTGTCAAAATTTTAAATAGGAGTGTCAAGAACTGGATAATATGTAATTTGCAAATAAGACACTAATGGTCTAAGGGAAATATTAGCTTTTTATAACCAGCAATTACTTTTTTCAAAAGTGATAAATTTATTTCTGAAAATGCTCAAAATAAATATTGTATTATTGGGCAGTACTGTTTAAAATATGTTTATAGATTGTCTTATTTAAGAAAATGGATGTAAAAGTATTGTGAGTACTATTTTTAAAAAAAAGATCAATAGTTTAGGATTCATTACAAGAATGTGATTCGTCTTTTTGGCATTTAAATATCTGTAGTTGTTAGAAGGATGAAAGCAGCTTCCTCATCTGTATCCCCAGTTTCTACAGACTAAAGCTCATTTCTATTTTTATATTGCAAGAGTTTTATCAATATTAAACAAAACAAAACAAAAAAAAAAAAAAGAAAGAAAAGAATGGAGCATGTGGTAATAATAAAATCTTGAGTAATGATGCTATTTAAAAGTCACGACGTCATTTATCCAGCAGACAACATGCATGTTTTGGTGATCAGAAGAACACAACGTGAGGAACACTAGATTAGATTAAATCAACATTAGAACATTATGTGAGGCTCTGGTTATTTACTGGAAAACGTTTCACTGACCTGGATCACATTTGAGCCTAAATACGATGACATCAACTCACACTAAACAACTAAAACTCTCACATGAAGCAGACCTTTCCCCCACCTCCTCATACACTTTCAAAGAGCAGAACACTTTCCTACAATCCTTCTTTACTCTAAACCAGTATATACGGGAACTCATTGTAATCCACACACACAAAGCCATTCAGTCATCAGCCTGACAGAAGGTGGACAGCAGCAGTAGGCAGTAACACCATCTCCGATGTGTAGCGTTGTGAGTAATGCCACGCACCCACGGCACAAACACTTCAGTGACGCACCGGCCAAGACCACTATGAGACCAACATGATGGAAACCCCCCAGTACAACAGACAGCTGAGTTTTCTGTTTTAAACGCAATTTGAATAGATGCCAACAAATCATTTACATTCCCTTCCATTTTACACCCATTATGCTGCCTTTCATATGATCATTCTGGATGAAGCTTGCTTAATTAGCTCATAATGCAGAGGGTAAGGGTTTTTAGCTGTGGCTGATAAATGCGTCTTCACTGCCAGGCAATTTGGCACAAAAAGAGTTTTGCGGAGAGCGATCTACTCGTTTGTTTTTGCATCCTGCCTGCTGAACAGCTGGTTGCTGTTAATAAATATGGCCAGAATGTTGTTTAATCCAATACAAACCATCATCGCCTGAGAATCTGTGGAGTTGCTCATGTTTTAACATGGACGTATGCTCACACGCACATAGCTTTTTATTTAAACCTTTATTTTACCAGGAGAGAAATCCATTGAGATTATTCATCTATTTTACAAGGACGTCTGTAAAATGACTCAAAGTGGGACAGATTTGACAGTAAAATCTGTGGTTTTGTTTCCATTCATGGTTTTGCCCACAGATTTCCTGGCTCGGGTGAAAGAAAACAAGCTAGAGGATATGCGGACATGGCTGCAACCCAAAACAACCACAAGACTCCAAAGATAAACACAGTTTAGGTGTATCGGTGCCTCTTTAAACCAAAAAAATGACAAGTTTTCCAAAGGTGCAAAACCATTAGTTTAGTTACTATCATGGTCAATTCTTAACACATTATTGATAAAATATCAAATATAATGTCACACCCACTTTTTCTGGAGATTCTCTAAACATCTATATTAATATTTAGCTCTTAAACGTATTTAAAGCTCTAAATTGTACAGCTTTTTAAACAAAACAGAGAAGCCTAGGGTTTAGAAAACACAAAGAGGTGAAGAGCTGAAACTTGGGGAAATTGGACAAGGTTTTAAAACTGTTTATTTTCAATATTATAGCATAATATATAAATGAAACTAATGAAATACATTTAGAGAAAAATGTGGTACTGTACTCTGGAGTGTCTTTGCATGAACTGGGACCAGAACTGAGCTGACAGCAGATGGTCTGGTCCTCTTGTTTGATTAATGCTATTGTTTCTGTTTGCTCCATAGTTCTTCTAACTGCTCTAATTTTAATGTCTTTTTAAGTGGCGCAACCTAAACAATAAGTAAGAACCATTTCATAATTTAGGATATAATTGGTTTAAAGAAATGATGTTGCATTCCTATAGACATGACGCTCAAACATGTTCTCAACACCTGGGATTTACAAATTTGGCTCATATAAGACATTAGTAAGAATACAAGCAGAGGTACTGAAGGAAACATAACATACACGTCTTACACATTAAAATCACAAGAAAATAAACAAATGTAGTGACAGGGTATCTTTTTTTTTTTTAAATAAACGAGTTATGTTAAATCAGTGGAAAGTTTATATGGTTCTCTATGACAGCCAAATGGGTAAATACTGTAAATGCATGTCCCAATAAACACACGAGGAACATTTTTCCAGTACTGTACTGTACAGTAATCACCTAGCTGGTGGAGCACTGCCACTTAGCGGCCACAGACTGTCACTACAACAACGTAAGACAGGCCGCCAGTGAACCTCGGTTAAAATGTGCATTTACAGCTGTAAAACAAACAAACAAACAAAAACTTACAAGAAGAACCGTGATAGCTCCGGGCACTTATCATGGTACAGCAGAGACGCGTCAAAAAAAAACTTGGCAGACCTAGGCTCCATTGCAAGGCGTATTTCGCTTGTTGAAAAAAATTCAGCTGGAATTAAGGAGAAAAAAATGACTAGCAAAACATTCAAAAAGCTTTGAGGTATAAATTTAACCCTAAAGAATGTTCATAAATACACCTGGTGCTGTTGTCCCAAAAAATAACTGCAAAAATGTAATAATTTAAGGGTAGTAGCCGATTAGCCTGGCCTCTCCAACTGCTCTCACGCTAGGTCGCAAAGCTCTGACGTGTCACCCGCTGCATTGTGGGAGATGTAGTTAAATCAACGCACACGACGAAGCGACAGTTATTAGAGACCTTCGATCCATTTAGGCGTTAAAGTAAACAAAATGAAAGTAAATTACAACATGATGATAAATAATAGTCAGGTTACTTGATACTTAAAGTTAATTTGATTCAAAGCGGTTGTTAAAAAGCGATTTTACCGTCTGATGCAATTTAAAGCTAAAGTAAAAGATCACAAACCCGCCATTGTACAAGAATAAAATATAAATGATTCTTCCAGTTTAATTGGGTAAGGATTCATTTGAGGTTCTTACACCTCATTGGACAGGGAGAATTACAGCGGTAAACGTATGGGACATCTTTACTGGACTCAACGCACCTACAAACCTTGTGGGGTAATGCATCAGTCTGGACTCAGTGAAATTATTTCAGTACGTCTGCGAGGACATTCACAGAGAGGGGCCTGACGGCGCGAGATTGGATACAGTACAGTATTTGGAAGAAGGAGCAACAGCAGGGGGGCTTGGGTGGGGGGGGGGGGGGTTGTGTATGATTGCGTGAGTGCGCACCTTTTGCTGGGAACAGGAGAAGCGCAGCAACCCGGCCAGACAGAGATAGAGCAGGGGATGGAGAGAAGTTGCAAGGAGCTTTAACTCGGAAATGGAGGGGTGTTTGATCTAGAGAGGCTCGGGAAGTTTTCATGGGATTTATCTCCAGCTTTAAAAAAAAAAAAAAAAAAAAAAAAAAAAAAAAAAAAAAAAAAAAAAAAAAAAAAAA
>JARVLU010000583.1:14017870-14040938 GCA_031762415.1 Simpsonichthys santanae | reverse complement strand
GTGTGTGTGTGTGTGTGTGTGTGTGTGTGTGTGTGTGTGTGTGTGTGTGTGTGTGTGTGTGTGTGTGTGTGTGGTATTGTGCTATCATTTGGTGCAGTTTCAGATCAGAGTCTTTCACAACACATACTCTGAGTGTGAACTTTCACAGTATTGTATTAGATAAAACAATCAATTTTTTAGATACAGCTACTAATGTATTTCCTCTTGTTTAAAATCCAGCATGAAAGATTTTATGCGTCCCTTCAAGGAATGCTTGGCCTTATTTTATTCTACTAAATGCACATGAGCCACTGATAATGTTGAAATCTGACAGTGGATTATGAATGCAGCTTCACCCTAAAAACATTTCCACTTGTATTAATGGGATGTTTTCTGAGAACGCTTGCAGTCTGGCCTTTTATTTATTTATCTGCAAGCAACAACTGTCCCTCCGTATCCCACAGAGAGATGAGAGGAGCCAAGCCGTTGTTACAGCTGACACCATTGTCGAGTCTTCTTTTGTGCGAATCTTTGAACACGCTGGAACCGTGGGCAAACGGATGTGCCGTGCACACATTCACTGTGATCCGTGCGACCATTGTCCTCTTTACAGAAGAAGAAGTTGGACTCAGTTTGATTCTCAATCAGTTGTTTAATTACATTTCTCATTAACTGCACATATGGGTGGAGATTTTTTTTTATAAACTTATTGTTGCCATAGCAACAACAGATTAACCACACAAATTATTTGAATGAATGCACATAAATCATCACCTTTTATGTCACATTTTCAGCTCTGTGGGGCTGTGTGTACAATTATTTTTAAAGGTTTGTTGCAACCCGTTAGATGGTCCATAAGTTTTGCTAACACAGACATACACAAACACTTGCAGAAACCTTATCACCCCTATCCACAGTGATGTGTTTAGCCATTATTTATTATTATTCTGTTTTTTTTTTTCTACATATGGAGACTGTGGTTAAAAAGGAGTATGTGTTTGGTAAAAACGTGTTAGATGGAGGAAAAAGCATCTCTGCAGTTATATCTGACATTATTTGCTTTAAAACTTAAAGATCCGTGCTCAAAATCTCAGTTCTGCCCTTTATTTTTATTTATTTATTTATTTATTGGTTTCAAATTGTATTCTTTCTTTATGAAAAAAGAAAAAGGTTACAAAAATTGAATCTTGCCTGTGGTTCTTCACTACTTTTTCTTTCTTTTTGCAAGCGCTGTCCTTCGGTTTCTTTTATCAGCGCTCTGAGTTCATATCCCTGTGGTTTCTAAATCGAGGTCGGATCCATTTTCATACAGTAAGGCAGGCAAAAGAAAGACAGTCGTGTAATTGGCTAACCGTTCTGCATCACACACACACACACCAAAAAAAAAAAAAAAAAAAACGAAGTCTGGTTTGAACCAGAGAGGCTGATGTGTCTTTGATCAGGCTGGGAAAAGGAAGAATAAAGCTGAGCGAGTTACACCACAATAGAAATTCTGACTGCAACCCTGTGAGAATCTATATATTTTTTTAAACTTTTTGTTTTATTTCAGGTTTTGAGATCCTTGTGTTCCAGTTTTTCCCGTGGTTTTTACCCTGCAGGCCTGCTCCTGTCCAGCCCACCTGCTTCCAGTGTGTCTCCTCACCAGGTATTTATTTCTGTTCCTTAATGTCGCTTTTTAAATGTTTGCGTCTCCTGTGTCTCACTCAGTGGAGCATTAAGTGTAGCATCTCAATCCTCCCTATGTTTCTTCCATGTCTCCAGTATTTATTTATTAGTTTGACTGCCTCGTCAGCTGGTTTTATTTGCCTTTAGTTAATACCGTAATTTACAGACTATTGAGCTCACCTGAACATAAGCCGTGCCCGCTAAATTTGAAAAGAGGAAAAAGTTGTACATATAGAGGCCGCACTTTAAGCCATGGTGTCCATGTTGTAACATGAGATATTTACACAGAAATAGTTTTTAAACTTTTAATTAAATAAGTAACATACTACACAAATATGTACCGTTAATGTTCTTTCTGTAACACGGCTGGCTAAAAAAAAATAAAATAAAAAAGACAGTAGCCTACCAGGAAGTCATTGATCGCTATCTTCAAACTTAACCTCCTCCTGTGCAGTGCCATTTTTTTCTACTCACTATAATATAATTTACTTGTTTCAGATAGCGGTTTATTGTCAACCAGTTGTGTTTATTACAAATCACTGGGTGGAAACACATTCAACTTCATCTTTACTTGGACATAAAGTTTATCTGGCAAACAACAAGAAAAACATTCACTCTAAAACGTGAGTGGAATAAAGTCTTATTGAACAAGCTTCTGACTTGTGTGGGACAAATTATGTTTGTCTTCTTGTTTAATACCAAGTCATTCTCTCAATGTGAGAATAAAATAAAATAAAGTCACCAAAGAATCCTTTTTGGGTCCTTAATAAAAAAAAAATATATATATATATATATATGAAAGCTGGCCAGCAAATGAAATAGTCCACTGTGACCTATTCAGTAATTTCATTGGTCAGATTTCTCGTTGAGTCACGAGGGCACCCCACAAGAGAGATTTGCATTGGGCAGCTGTGTGAGCGCCCAGGTGTGATGAGGCTAAATGTTTTGGCAGCAGGAAGCTCGTTAGCTCGTCAAAAAATAAAAATGAGAAATCCATAAATTAGCCGCAACATTGTATAAGCCGCAGCTAGTGTTCAAAGCATGTGAAAAAAGTAGTGGCTTATAGTCTGGAAATTACAGTAAATCATTTTCTTTTTTACCTAATGTCTTTGAAACTTGCTTGCACCCTGGATTTCTAAACTATCCATTGTGGCAAATTCCAATTTTGAAAATGATGGTATGTTGTGTAAAATGTAAAAAAAAAAAAAAAAAAAAGTAACAGTTCGCAAATCTCTGAAACCCATATTTTATTCCCAAGAACATAGTATACATATAAAATGCTTAAACTAAGAAATGTTATATTCTTTTGCGAGGGCAAACATGGTAATTTGGGATTTGATGGCAGCTACATATGAAAATGATGACAGGTTAGGAGCAGGGTCATGTACAAAGCATCCATTCATCTTTAAACAAACATCTTTGTTTGATGTCTATAAGTATCTTAAGCTCGTAAAGAACAGCTACTGGAGGTTTTGTAGAGGAATGTCGTCCCATTTTTGTCTGATGAAGGATTCTAGCTGTTCAGCAGCCCTGGGTCTTTGCTGAATTTACATTTTATGATGCATCATTCATTCAACCTTTACTTAAACAGGTTAGTCCCATTGAGCCACAACTTTTCAATGGGTGAGAGAGGCAGGCCTGTTCAGCACCTGGACTCTTCTGTTTCAAAGCCATGCTGTTGTAGTGGATGCAAGAAGCAGTTTAGCTTTGCCTTGCTGAAATATGCAAGACCTTCCCTGAATAGGAAGCCATCTGGATGGGGGCACATTGTGTTCTAAAACCTGTATATAATTTTCTGCATTAGTGGTGCCTTTCCACATGCCCTTTCCAGAAGCACTAATGCATCCCTATACCATCAGAGAGGCAGACCTTTGAACTGTATGCTCACTATCTGTGCATTTTTCAAGGAGCTCATGCTTGAGCTCTTATTGTATCTCCTTGTAGATTTATTTGTGCTCAGAGTCCTCATGGTCAAAAAAACTTTGGTTTTTATTTACATTTCAGCCAATGTAACAACTTTTAGCAAATCGAGTTGGTAAATGTCACTGAAATTTTTATTTTCTTTTTTTTTTTTCTTTTTTTTTTTTTTTTTTTTGGTGTTTGACCTGTTGACATCCCCTCTGCAGAAAAAAACATACAAGACTTCTATGTGAGGCCATGACATTTCCAGACCTTTGTTTGTGATCCAGCACAGAGTTCAGTTAGCGTTGACCTTTTAATGCTTGTTACACGGCCGCCTCTCCAAGACAAAAATATAAATAAATAAAAGAGGGAAATAACAGGAGATGGAAGTGCGTTGGGAATTAATTGTTTGAATTCTAGCCCTCTGATGACGCCCATGAGAACAATGGGCTGGCTGAGCGTGGGCTTTGCGTGCACACACTTTTCACCAAAACCACCTTTTATTTCCCTTTTGATATGCAGCGCTGCAGCTGTTAAAATGGGTTGATCTATTCCCAGCACCGTGCATCGACTTTACCTCAGGGCTTCGACACAGGGACACTGCAGACACATCTCAGCGGTGCTGGTAGTCATTAACCTTCTACTAAAGCAATTTGGGTCAGAGAAGGTTTTTTCGCTCTAGATTTCAGGGAGGGTGGATATGAGAATGCAAGAACCCTTTTCACAAGGTGAAAGGGGTTATTTTTACTCGCCGTGTGATGAATGCGGTGTCTGTGAAGGTGCGTCGTTCATTTGTCCTCTTCTTTCCTGCCCTCCTCTCACTCTCCGTTTGCACCGTTCTGTTTGTCTTTGTTCTCTCAGCCCTCCTCGATGGCTTCTCAACCACTCTCCCATTTTCTCTCATCTGCTTCCTGTATCTCCCACACAGAATCTATTCTGGCTGACTTCATCTTCCTGCCCTCCCTCCCCCTCCCATATTTCTTTCCTCAGTGACTTGCTGTCTTCCTGTCCACAGTGGATCTGCGGGCCGAAGATGAAGGCGACTCGTTGGCCGAGCCAACGGCTGCAACACAGGACATGGGTCCTGGCTCCCCTCACCACTCGTGTCTTGTGTTGCAGCCAGTGGAGCTGCCTGTCTGACTCCCAGCCTGTCTGACTCCCAGCCTGTCTGACTCCCAGCCTGTCTGACTCCCAGCCTGTCTGACTCCCAGCCTGTCTGGCTGTCTGATGATGGTCTAAACTCCTGGAACACGTGAAAATCTATGAGCCGTGGACGTTCCGAGATTCTCACCTTACAGCCAGCCTTCGCTAAACCACCGTCAATAAGTTTTTCAAATCAATACCTCGTCCTCTCACATGAGACAATAAAGTGCTGTAGATAAAATCACACCTGTGTTGTTTTGTTGTTGTTTTTGTTTAAAGTGGTATCTGTTAAGTTTAAATCTTTAATTTTTGTACAAATGTAAGTCTGGTAATAACATTTGTACGTTCAAACAAATGAAACATTATCATTATGTAAAACTAACAAACACTTAGCCAATTAGGTAAAATCTCCTTTTTTCTTTTTATACGAAAACAATCACTGCTTGTCTGTCAGTAAAATATCTTGTGAACCAGTGGATCAGTTTTAATGAAACCCCAGAAAGTAATCATTTGAGGCACCCCCTGGATTGCTTTGTCCCTTGAGATGATGTTTTTCTGCATGAAACTCCACAAAATATAATAATTTCCTTTATTACATACATTATACTCTTTAGAGAAGATATAGGGGAATATTTAGACTAAAGAAAACAGCTAATGACTAATTTTAAAACACTTTTTTGTAAGACTTTGGGCTGTTAAACATAGACAGTGCTTCTGGGTAATCACTTCATGAACTATTACAGTTAGTATACCGACATTTAAAAACATTTAAACTAAACTACCGGTAGTTTGTTGTGTCTGTGTATTGTGATGCAAAAAGAGAGGAAAAACCAACAGAGACATTTTGAGAAATAAGTTGCCGTCAAGTGATTGTGGTTAAAAGGGAAAACCTTAAATGGTCCAAGCTGCTATTTGAATTCCATGCACTCTATAGCTTCTACACTAAATAAAATAAGCATAAATTAACTTTGCTGTCTGTTAAGACGCAGTTAGATGTTAAAGCATTTGTCTCAGCAGAGATAAAGATGCAACAGAACGACATAAATACAGTATAACCAAGGTGGTTGCTCAGAATAGACACAAACCACCATTTATGTGTGTCTGTAGGTGGAAATGACGGTTTTTGCACATCGGGTGTTTGATCTAAGTGAAAAAGCAGCATTTAGTACAGGTGAGCATGCAGCTTATGTTTATTTTGGATTAAAGGAAATGAAGCTGTCTTCTGACGCATCACTTGTAAAATCATCTGAAATTGTAAAGCAAACTGTTCCATCCAGATCAATGTGTATGATCCAGTTTGGTTTAATGGCTGTTCTGGTTCCACAAGAAAGGAATCTGATGTCTGGAGCCTCCACCTCTAAATCAACTTGTCTAAAGACGATGCAGCGCTGAAAATGAAAGGTTGTATTGGTTTGGGAAAATGCATGTGAATTTTAGGAACGTAAATGTGGAAGTAACCTGTTCACTCTTGTTGTATCACTTCTCTTCCAAACACTTCATAAACATTTAAGAACCAAAAAAAAGAAGTAATTTGCTGTTTTAGACCCTGCAGAACACGTTTAGGTTTTGTCTTGCCAAAAATAACCAAAAGCTTCTAGAAAAATGCTCTTTCATTAGCCAGACACAACAATTCAGTGTTTCACATCAGTGCAGTCTTTAAAGAACTTTGCCAACAGAATTAGTCTGTCTTCAGCGACTGGACTGTAAAGAGAATGTAAGAAAATGTCATTTATGAGGCCTGAATGTTGCTTCTATGCAGATTTAGTTACCGTATTTTTCAGACTATAAGGCACACTTAAAATCCTTTTATTTTCTCAAAAATCAACAGTGAGCCTTATAATCAGGTGCACTTTATGTATTAAATCTGGTTACTGATCTCAAAGGATTTGATGTGGTTATTGTGAAAAAGTTGAATACAGTTTGACTTATTTGACTGGTTTTTTTGTTTTGTTTGTTTTTTTCGCTTAATCCACTTTATGATCCGTTTGCTCCTTATGTATGAAAACAGACCTGTTCATTGCTATTGTGCCTTATAATCCAGTGCACCTTATAGTCTGAAAAATACGGTACTTTTCATCAGAACTGGGCCTGGTCTTCTCTGTTTTTCTTTGGAAATGCTAAGCTAATCAGATGCTTGATGCTAAAACTGTGGACCTCAAGTAAAGCTACGTGACAAACTAACCTCAGATTGAAACACGTCAATGAAACGCCGACATCTTGAATTCAAACAGTGACGTTGAATTCATACGGTGACTCATGCAGATGCTCTTGTCATTTTTTGTTGTACCATCATTGCCACCAGTTGTCCTCCATAGATCCTTGTGTACAGTTTATACCTACCACCTGTAATCCATTAGTAATCAGAATAATGTCATATCATAATCCCATCTCTTGGTTTTCCTTTTTTTCTAATTTCTTCTTCTTCTTTTTTTTTTTTTTTCCCCCAGATCTTTGTGTATACTCCTGTGACTTGTTCCTGCCCTGTTCTGCTGTTTTTATTTATTTTCTCAAGTTTCGGTTCCTCTTTCATACATGCCTGTGTTCGGGGCCGGCTTCAACTCACCGTCCACCAAATGTGATGAGATAAGCAAGGCAGATCCTTCTGACAGCTAAAAGAACAAAACATGGCTTTGCTTCATCCTTTTCTTTAAACAGCAGCTCACAGTCAGTTTTGCACCCTGACGTATAGAACACAATTAGAAATAAGGCGATAAAGTATGAAACCGTTTGCTTTCACGTTTCATTTTTCAGTTCAAATGTGTTAGTATTTTTATAGACTGACCCTGGGGTTTTGATCTACTCAGAGCTGGGATTGTAATGAAATGATGACCCGGTTCTAACTGGTTTAAATGGGGCCAGCAGGCCTTCATGACATAGACCTTCATGATTTAACCTTGCATTGTTAGATTAGGTCATGTGCGTATAAGAACTGTTCCATGGTGCACTTTAGCCAATCACTTGTTGATGATCTGCAGTGGTTCACATACATGCTGGTTCATGTGCTGCTATGTGTAGAAAATGTAATGGGTGAATGTTCATGATCAGTTTTCAGCATGGTAAATGTAGTCAAGGAGCAACAAGTGGATTAGAACCACCTTTTTCAAAGTGGGGGGCCGTGGCCCCCCCAGGGGGCTGCAAGGTGTTTCTAGGGGGGCCTCAGAAAGCTGGAAAGAAAAAGATTAAAAATAAATAAATAAATAAAAATGATTAATAATAATAGTAATAATAATTGCACACTGGGGCAATCTTTTTTTCAGTGGGAATATAATACAGTGTATAAAACATGGTAGTTAATATCTATATGCTCAGCATCTGTAATAATTAATTTACTATAGTGAATAAAAGTTAAAACTTTCTAAAAGTTTATATTACATATTTTGTAGAGGTGCCTCGGCCAGAAGCTAATGCTGTTTGTGGGGCCATGGCATGGAAATGTTTGGGAACCCCTGGACTAGAAGGTCTCGCTGTGATGAAGGATTGCCGATATAAATCAAGCTATAGGCTGGAGTGCGCAGCAAGCTAAGAAATCAATTCCTCACTCTGCCCAAAGAGCTGTAGGTCCATTCTCACAGCCCGGGTCATGATGTGCTTTTACTTTAGTGCCTGTTACAACGTGCAAGATTACAAAAGGAGGAGAGATTGGGAAGCAGCAAAGCGATAAGAAACTAGAAAACACTTGGAGAGAGTGTGAAAGAGAGCAATTTCCTGCATTAATTACAACATGCTGCTTCGATTACTTCCCAAAGGGAGCTGTCTGGACTCTTTTCAAGGTCCTGGAACTTTAGGAGAGAAAATTTAGAAGTGATAAGAGTTGAGAGGCTGGAAATGTATAAAGTGAACGGTGAGCATTGGAGCTGTGAGAAGAAGAGATTGGTAGCTGCAGGAGATAAAGACTGATGGGCAGAAAGGAGAGAAGCAAAGGGAGGGAAAGAAAATGATAAAACAGAGACAGAAAGAGAGGCGAGGATAGAAAGGCAGCAGACCCTAGATAAGGAGTGAAAGAGATTAAATTAGAGAGGCCCGCTCTCCTCTCCTCCACTTGGAGAGTGGAAAATAGAGTCTGGAGATGATTTATTAAAACATAGAGGTGACAGCTGACACCACTACGTCTCAGACAAGGTGCTGCTGCGTTCAGTAAAAAAACAAGAAGACACACAAAAAAAAAAAAAAAAAACTGACTGCAGATTTACTAAAATCCTGTACAGTATTTCATAAATGTGTGGACACGTCCAGTAAAACTAGACTCGGTTTAGAAGTGAAGGACTGATTGAAACCCACGGCACGCAGGGGCCGTCTTGTGGCAGGAAAAAAGTGACAGAGCTGAGCTTCAGCTCGCAGGCTGACGTCATGTACTCAAAGTAAACAAAAGTTTGTCCTTTAAAGTCCAGATTTATAACAGAAACACCCACTGCTGGGAAGGTCGGGGGGAAATAATATTTCTTCTCTGCTTAGATGAACCGGATGTATGGGCATGGAGATAGTACTGAATAAAAAAAACTGCATTTCCTGTGAAAATGCAGTGTGAATGCTTATTGCTGAAGAATTTGCAGAAACACAGCTGAAAATAGCTAAAAAAAAAAACACAAAAAAACTGCTGAATTGTAGCTGAAATGGAAGAACAAGCTTAAATTAGCAGAAGAAAGCAGAAAAAAACATGTTTGCCGAATTATGTTTAAATAAACAGAAATTAGTACAAAAATAAGAAATTAGCTAAAAATGCTGAAATTAGTAAAAAAAAAAATTTAAATAAATAAAATAAAATAAAAAAAACCAGCTGAAAAGAAGCTGAGATGCAGAAAAACCTTAAACGACCAGAACGACAGGGGGAGAGCTGAAATTATCATAATAATGTGGACTTAGCTGAAAAAAGATAAAATTAGCATAAAAACAACTAGTAGCTGAAAAAGCAGAAAAAGCTGGAACTTGAAGAAATAAGCTGAAAGCAGTATAACAAGCTGAACTCAGCAGAAATAAGTTAGAAGAAGCACAAACATTTAGTTATCCAAAATAATCTGGAGGATTTCTTTTTGCTTTTCACATCATGTTGTGTTTTCCTTCTTAGACTTTGAAAAATGTTGTTAGGCTTTGCTTCTGTTCTTATATTGTTTTTTGCACTGTGTTCTCTAAATACTGTATTAAATTAAATATTGATTTTTCTCCCCTGTCAATTACCGTACTGTGTTTCATGCACTGGTTTTTAAAAACATCTATTTTGTGGAATGTTTCTTGAATGGTTTACATTTTCTTGTTTGTTTTGTTGTATTTTATGAAACATTGTTTTGTTTTTTTGAAAATATGTGACAGATCGATGCAGATTTTTCAATGGCATTGGTATTAGTTGGTCAATTATTAAAAAAAGGGCAATAATTAGCCTCGTAAGTTGACTGTTATGACCAGCTTTGATTGTGTGTGTGTTTTTTTTCTTCAAACTGTGCAATCCTCTGAAAAATTTCTTTGTTTTTGCTTCTGACAACTTGATTTTTATCTGCTGTCTTTCACGTCTCACCAGTAGAAATGGTTTTTGTGGTGGTAGCTGAGACTGTATCCCAACACACATTCTGAGGGCTATCAGATTGTGCAAACTAGTTTAAAATTTTGCCACTAACACTGTGTCAACTTTGTCGGTCTGTTAGCAAAATATCTCAAGAACCACTGGAAATATTTTAATGAAACTTTCAGAAAGTAGACATTGGGTGTACAGTTACAACTGTTTAACTGTTGGGGTCAGTGCAATTAAAGATGGCTGCTACAGCCAACTGATATTGTCCAACACCAAAATTGATATAGCTCAGTTACTTTTTCAGCTATAGAGTTAAAATTTAACGTGAATATAGCTGAGAGTCAATCATAACTTGTTCTGGGAGTGTGACACCTCATAGTTATCTGTGTGATCGGTTTGACAAAAATGGATGTCGTCGTTTACCAACATAAGATGGTCTTAGTGTAAAACGCTGTCATGTAAGTCATGAGGTGATATTTAATGCTTTAATGGATGCCATATCTTTCCTTTAAAAAAATAAAGCTGCTTTGTCGTGCACCTTTAAATAAATAAGCTCTTTCAGGCAACACGGAGGAGCGAAATGAAGGTAAAATAATGTTGAAACTAATACAAGGAAATTTTATTTTTCTCAGACAGACATGAGGAGTCAGAAAGAGGACTGAAAGAATCAAAGAGAGGCATGAGTTTTAATGAAACAAGCAATTTAAAAATAAGAAAAACGACAATAAAAAGTAGATTTCTAATAGCAAGAGGGGACAAACATCAACATTTCATGCAGGTAGCCAACAAGAGGGACAGTGAAAGTAAAGGAGGACAGCGGAGGACAAGCAGAGGACGCAGAAAGTGATTTGAGCAGGAAAATATGAGAAATGGATCTCCTGTCGTCAGCAGATAGGGGTCACTTATGATTAGTGTCCCCTTCTCTTCCCTCAGTGGGAGTATAGTCCAGCACTGAGTTATCTGCTGCCAGGTCCCACAGCCACAAGGTGACCTTCTTTCATCATCAGCTGGTGGCAGCGAGCTGCACAACACCAACAGAGACAGGTGTTGGCTTTCAGCTCCCACTGGCACGCTGTCATTATGGTTTATTCATTCAGACTGAGCTCACAGGGAGAAAAAAAAAACTTTAAAGGGTAAAGAGGTGCCCTGCAGGGCTGATATAAATCAAACTCTTTTTCCACATCCAGTGGTCCGTGCAGAGTTATAAAAACTGCTGCCGATTACGTTCAGCGAGGGAAAAATGATCTCAGTTGTGATGCAGAGCATGTTAATGTGGACAGCTTGTCACTTTCAGTGGGCAGTCTGTACATACTGGAAAGTCGTGCACAAATATCTTACCTGTTCCAGATGTCTCGTTGAATGACCTGCAGTTTGAAGAAACAGCTTTGTTCTGAGCAGAAGGATACTAGTCCCAACAGGGCTGTGTCCAACATTCACTGTTGTCTCCAAACAACTTGAATCCTAAAAGATTCACCGGCTTCATTTTCACATTGCGTAAATATATGAACATCCAGCGCTGTGATTGGTTGCAAGGACAAGCAGCGGCAGCATCACCTATAGCACTTCCTGTGCAGCCTGGAGGACTTCCTGCAGGACAAATATAACATTTGATCAGATCAAGTGTTTAATTGAAAATTAGTGACGGTGTAAAGGTTTATTAAAAAAAAGTTTCAACCCACTGCTGAAAATCTTTTGAGACTGTTTTAGGATGGCAGCAATCCACTTTGATCCCAGCTCGCTCTGTCGCGGTTATTCAAAATAAGATTGGACATGACACACAACTGACTGATCGATGGATGAGCCGCACAAATGGCATGGAATTTTTATTTAAAATAAATTATTTAGCACCTGCTGCACATTTGTGCAGCCCTTACTGCAGGATAAACTTCCTGCTGCAGCTGATCAGCTGTTCATAAAAAATTATACATACTGTACATAAATTTATATACACAGTAATAAAAATAAAGTACTACTTACTACTTGTTCTGCTATTCCTACTTCAGGGAACAGATCCCCTGCGATAAACGAGGGTCTACTGTATTCTGAGATGGGTGGGGCAGTATTGGTATATAATGTATAATTTAAACGGAATAATGACTTAAGATCCCTTTTTTGTCATCTGACTACATATATTTGACTCGGCAGCGACTCCTTTTGTCACATAATTTTGTTAATATTACTTAAAAGGAAAAATGTCCTTGTTTTAATTTGCTGCAAAATGTTGAACACTAAACAAAACAACAACATGAAAATGTTGTTTTTAAAAGCTGACAGAAACAAAAGAAAAACTATTGGTACAATATCCTAATAATAATATAAATATTAATATTAATATTCCTTTGTTTCAAGTTTCAAACAGGAAACGGTTCAGTTTTGTGATACAGGTCATTGTATGATGCTTGTATGAACCGTTTTGTTATTTTCAGACAAAATTAGATGCAAGCATCGTAAATGGCAGACATATTGTTATGTGTACAGTTTAAACAAGAAACAACCTTCTTCCACTCGTTAGGTTTGAAATCATGATTATGGTAAGTCCTGTGGTGGGGGTGGTGGGTGAATGCTGTTTTTGCTTTGTTTTATATTTGTTTTATAACACTGCATCACTGTGAAGATGCATATTTATTGGTTTTCTCTTAAAACTCCCAATGGAAGATAACTCAGAAATACTTGACAAGGTCTTAAATGTTTTTTTTTTTTTTTTTTTTTTTTTTTTTTTTTTTTTTTTTTTTTTTTTTTTTTTTTTTTTTTTTTTTTTTTTTTTTTTTTTTTTGCTCAGTAGCAGGCATGTAATGGGTGTTTATGCTTTGGTACAAATGATATTTAGGACTAAATTTATTGTGACCGATTCCTAATCATGCATTTAAAAACAAATGTAAGATTTGATATTCATTTTCTTCCTTTTTATTTATAAATGAGCATGAGCATGTTACTGTTTGTGTGTTGTTGTTGTTGTTTTTTTTGTTGTTATTTTGTCCTTTAACCCATTAAATGACATCTTGAACATTTGCTAGAGGTTAATATTTTGAAATGTAATGGGTATTCATTTAAAAAAATCATTGATTGTTGTCATGAGGTCACCCAAGGAGACTGTAGGAGTTGTGGTTTTGTCCCTGGTGTGGTGTTTATGTCTGCATTCCCCCAATCCTCTGTTTCTCTTTATAGGGTTTGTGTTTCTTTAGTATCTAGCCCAATCTTGTGTCCTGTTCATATCTTACATCCTCTGTCTCTTTCTCTGGCACCTGTGATTACTCATAGGTGTCTTCACTTGGTCTAATTGGTGTTTCCTGTATATAAGTCTGTGTATTTGTGTTATTTCTCGTCCTGGCATACTGTTCACTGGTGATGACCTGTCTGTTTAAGTAACCCCCTGATTATTCTGTTTGTGTTACTGCCCTGTCAGCACTTTGTTTTGTTAATAAATCTCTTGTTTTATATATACATCCTGAGTCCTTGCTTGCCAGTGGGTTCACCAGCACCAGCCAATTGTGACAGAAATGAGAAATGCAAAAAAATTCAGAGTTTTTCTTGGTGAGGTAGTTAAAAGGTGAAGGCACATTTTTCTGTCATAAATTACCATTCTTTGCTAAGCACCTCATTTAGATGGAAATAAAAGCTATTTAAGAAGCAGCAGCTGTGTGATGGAGGTATTTCCATGCAGGAGAGGAAAAACAATATTTTTTCTTGTTGCCACAGCCACTGAGAGCCCAAATCATTTGTTTGTCGTGAGTTCCGGGAGTGTTCTCATGACATCACCACTGTGCAAACTGGCTGTGAACAGTTCAGTTGTCCCAGAGCGTCTGATTAATGTTACGTGAGGCCGAGGAACAATTCCAGCAGTGTTATCAGGAGCAAACAGGGGGAGCCTGACGGGCCCTCGGGCTCAACAGGGGGGAGGCCCTAAAATGAGTCCCATTGCTGCCAGACTGTGCTCCCAACAACTGGATTGATCGCAACTGATGTTTGTGTTTAACTACAGATGCTCGTGTGCCTGCGCTCTCAGCTGAGGAGCAGGGGATTGTGTTTCTCTTGTGTTTGCTCTGGGATTGAAAAGCTCTCTTCCACTGCAGTTACCAACTGATTGGCTCGACCTTGCCAACAAAACCCATTTCTTTTACTTCTGGGGGAAAAATGCAGTTTAACGACTTGGCCTTTGTATGATGTAAATGTTTCTGTTTGTATAAAAATAAATAATTCTGAAGTATGAATTCCTTTGGCAATTTGACGGCTTAGCGTTCCTTTAGGAAATATCACCCACTGCCGTTCACGTTTCAAATTAAAACCATTTAACGCTGAGAACTGCTGGAGTTTTGGTCAAACCCTGATGCTATGGGCGACTCTGCAATCAATCTTAATAACTTTTGTCCATATCATTCCATGAGATGGAGACTCATCTTTGATATGTGGCTCATACATGTACAAAACGTTAAAAATGCCATAAAACTTTTAAAAGGCTTTGGCAACCAAACTATTCTTAAATACAACATACATTAAAATGCAAAAACATCCCAGCAGACAGTGGTTTGTCAAGTGAGGCTACGTTTAAATAGGACCGCCTATTAAGGACACTCACGGCAGAGGGAACAAATTTTAGCATACATTTTAAGTCTTAACGAATTGTTTAGCATATATCTTAATGTATATATTAGATCCTTATATACTTTTTCTTTTTATACTTTTTGCTATTTTTGGGTGTAACTGGGATCCTGAGTACTGTACACAAGTTTGTTGCACCTCATGTACCACATGTGATGGAAATGACAATCAAGAACCTTGAAATGACTTTTTGTACCCATTTTTCTTTACCAGAGGAACCACCAGTCTTCTGCCAGATGGTGCCAACATGAATAATGGTTGCAGTGGATGAGTTGCGTTATTGTAAACCTGGATTGCCTTTTTTCCCCCAGAACCTGATTATACAGATCTGTGAATTGCATTTGTTGATGACCAATTACTTTACTACCTACAGTAGTTTGACCACCCGGGACAACTTGTTCCTGTCTCTGATTAGGAGGTTCCAATACCATGAGACAATAATAAAGGAAGCAACACTTTATGAGCAAATGCCTTATGGCCTTTGATGGCAGGAGATGAAAACAGAATTTTTAGTCAAGACGTTGATCTTTACCTTTTTGCAGCTCTGCAAAAAAAAAAAAAAAATCACCATAATGACTGTCTGTTAACATTATAATTCTGTTTTCCTGCAAATATGACAAACACACACTTCAGATCACCTCTTGTGTTTGCTACTCATGTCAGGTCCAGACAGAAGGACACACAGCCCTGGTTTCTAGGAAGTTTCAAACAAAGCTAACGTGGCATTTTGCTGAAGTTTGTTCCTGCTTGCATGGCGAGGCGGTTTGGGTTTAAAATTCTTCACCCCGTCCTCCCCACTCCTCCTTCCCCTGTCCGTCTCAATGTGAAGCAGAAAATAAACAAGCTGGTTCGATGCACACAGGACTGAATGAGATGGGTTGCCTAGGTGACAGAGGGACAGACCTGAGGCGTCTCAAACTGGTTGAGAGGGTGGTGGGTGAGGAAGGTGGTGTGTGTGTGTGAGTGTGCCACTGTGTATGTTTGCCTTTGAAACACTCCCGCTGGGACCCATGGCATGGCGAGGACTGACTGCTGAGTGGACTGACTGGCACCCAGACAACCCCCTACACACACACACTCCTTACTCTGCTCACCCCCTTGTGATTCTTCCTCCTTCCTCCCAAATGCTGCAGACACTCGCTCCTCTGGTTCCACTTCAGCTGCATGGACAAGCGGATTCGTCCTGCAACCCTCCAAGACGCAAAGTACAACTAAAAGATGAGTCCCTTTGTGAATCCTGTCGTCCACACACAATCAGCATGCAGATATATATTTTTATTTCAACCCAAGTTTTGATGACGATCATACAAACAGAGCAGGTCAAATGTAAATTGATATAAACTAACAAGTTAAAAAAAAAGTTTTGTTAGCACTCAGAACGTGTGTTGAAGAAGGCTCTCAACTACGACCTCACCAAATTTTAGCTCAGTTTATAAAAATAGTGATAACACCATTTCTTGTTTTCACTTAGGTCAAACACACAGTTAAATAATACCACTAGAGGACAAACTGGTCATGTGATCTTTTGATTTACTGGAGCAATGTCCGTCATTACCAAAACCGCCAAAAACAAACAAACAAATGTATGCATATAATATTAAAATGTATATAAAAATGTAACAATGCCAGAAAACAGTGTGCTGTGGATGTTAGCAACAGAAGAGAAAATGGAAACCATGTCTCCTGTAAGTAGATTTAATCTTATTTACCTTTTATGTGAATATATTCTGACCAGAATCAAATACAATAACATAACCTTTCAAAAGTAGACTATAAAATTGAAGTACCGGTAATTAATTACTCAAGTCTGTGGCAGATATTGCTATAGGCTGGATCATGCTACAGTTTAGTACAAACTATTAAACAATATTTCCTCCAGTAACAACTCATTATCTGACATCTCTTTGTATGGATTCTGAAAACATACTTTTTAAGCCCAGGTATAGATTAGACACTGATAAATGCAATTAAATGCACATAGCATTTACACAGTTTGCATGCTAAAAAGTTATTTGCAAATTCAATAGTTGAAGTCATAAATAACAAATTAGCAAAAAATTCAAGACACTGAATCCATCATTGTCTCTCATGTGTGTCCCATCGGTGTATGAATGTGTTTTAAAGCACTGATTAGTGTCTTTAGAATGATATGTTCATATTGTCTTTGTGGCTGTATGAATGTGTGTGTGGAGGTAAATGAGGACACAGATTGTGTTGTAAAGAGCTTTGAGTACCTTGATTAGATAAAAAGGTGCTATATAAGTACAGTCCTTATTGACTGACTTCAGGTCTAATTCAGATCACCATCAGTTAGATCCATTTGTCTTATAAAACATCTAGCTCTTTTACATGATTGTTGTGTAAATTGACATTCATTATACTGTATTAAGTTATTGTAACTGTATTAATAATATTTTGACACATATCTAGTTGTGTTTGCTGTGAATTAAACAGTTGTTTTGAGCAGTTGCTTGTTTTGGACGCCATCTTAGCATCTTCACAATGTCACCAATGTAAACAATGAACAGGACGGGCAGTCAGCACACAGCTTTATGGCCAAACAGCTGTGGCAGCCATTTTGAATGTTGTTGATTCTAAAAGCTAATCAGTTGTAGAACGACAAACAGCTTCTGTAAGTTTCTGTCATGTTTCTGCCTCTGTCATTCTGCCATGCCGACTCTTCACCCCTGCACCTGCTGCTCGCTCTATAAGACCTCCATCCACTCAAGATCTCTGCCAGATTATCAAACCCTTTGTGGTATTAGATGTCCAGCGCTTCACTCACGTTCATGCCTGTTTCTCTTGTCTTGACCTCACGTTCGTCTCTTGGATTCACTGCTCTGCCTGCCCCACATCTGCTTTTGTTCTAACTTTCTGATCCTGGTAAAGACTACCCCTTTAGCTATACAGTACTGATATTGGATCAAGGATCACCTTCTGGATTTGTTATTGGACCTCTGACTCCCTGTGCTTGACCCCTGCCTCGCTTTCCAGACCATGGCCCAAGATTGTCCCCGTGTCAGTACTGTACTATTCAAAGCATTAAAGGCCTCCCTCTGCAGCTGCCTTCCCACCAGTTACAGTGACAATGTATCATCAAGTTCCGACAGGTGGCTCCACCTCACCTGCCTGATAAGGTTACAGTATTGGCTGTTTTCTGCTTTCAAGCAAGCTCCCTGAAACTCCCAGCCTACCAACTATGGTATATTATCTCTACAGACTTGTTCCAGCGACTGGACCCAGACTCCCACCAGCAGCTGCAAAACAATAAATTGTTTTACCGTTATTGCTGTCTGCCTGAATTGTTGAATCCAAAAACCAGGTCCTTGTCTGGTGAACAATAAAACAGACACATACCAGTTACATAATCACCTGTCTTTTATGGTATGTGCAAAAATAAATAAATAAATAATTTCATCATTTTAAAATAAACATTGACATTTTTATTATATTTTGGCAATACATTACTTTTTTGTCATTACTGTATTAGTAGCAGTAATGCTACAATGAAGGATAATACGTTATTTATCTCATTATTTGGTAAACTATCACATTTTTGTAGCGATGAATGTTTATTTCAGTCAATATTTTTAAAACATCTGATTTTTCTATTTTGTTTTGAGTTGAAAAAGCATATGTTCTTGACATAAGTTTTCCCCTTTAATGATTTTGTCCTAACAAAAAATGTGTATTCTTGTGATAACTTGAATTATTTTGGCATCACAACAAAGCAAAAGGATTGTGTTAGTGGGAGCTCAGTGCCACACAAGGATCTGATTTTAGCTGAAAGTATCAATATTAGCTGATTTAGTAGAGCGCTGTATGAATGGGTAAATGAGGATACAGATTGTAGAGTAAAGCGCTTTGAATGACTTGATAACATAGAAAGGTGCTATATAAGTACAGTCCATTTATTGTTTACAACTATTGTTAATTGCTAAAAAAAAAAAAAGTGGGGATGACTTTACTTTAGAGATGAATATGACTGTAACATTTTGAGGCGAGTTTAAACTATTCTAAAACATTTTCGAACAAACTTTCAAACAGTCGTTGCTACAAAATACAACGCAATTGTGTTATTTTGTTGCATGTTATCACATATTTTGTGTTACCACTCTCTGAGCTTTAAAGTTTTGCCTTGAATATTCAGTTTAGAAAGCACCTTATTTTTTTAGGCTGACTATTAAAATGCAAAGCACCCAGACCAAAGCTAAGTTAGGACGTTCCACACTCCTGCTAACACAGAGAGGAGGTTGTTGGCAAACAGTCAAAAAAGGAGTGCCAGCTGCCCTACGTCTAACTGCGGCAGTAAAAACTCTCCTTGAAAGATAAAAGGGTTCGCCATAACAGCAGAATCGGAACAAAATATATTTTTTTAAAGATATCTCTTATCTGTTTTGCTCTTCTGGCCACAGCATTTTACTGCCCTGTTTATTTGCTTGTCTTAGACTTTCTCCTTGTACACTCACTCTAAAAGAGACAACTCTCTAAGGAATAACATCAAATAATCTAACGCCCGTGGCCTTTTTGATAATGGATCTTTTCACTCCTCCGTTAGCCCTGTTAGCACCCTCTTGGCTTGACTAACTCATTTCGTCACTGAGGCCATAAAAGAGGCCTCATCGTGGGAATCTCTAATTGAAAACCGTTGTGTCACTGTGTCTTCAGCACTATGCAGGGAGCTAAAAAGCAAAGGGCGGGTGTGGGCCAGAATCTATCTCCATTAAATTAAAGAAGCCCGGTCTCACAATGTGACCTCCTCCGGCTGTGATTTATCGCCTGAGCAGAGTAAATGAAGATCAAGCTCAGAGGACAGGATGGGTTCAGACGCTCATGACTCGACTCCACATTACGCAGGCTGCAGCAGATAAACTCGGAGAGGATGTCAGCTTCTAATTCAGAGGTTAAATGACTCGCTCGAACAAAGCAGAAACGCATAAAGTGAAGTTCTTGTGCCCGTAATGTAAACTCCTGTTCAGAGCAGATTAAAGCACCTTTATTTACCATCCAAAAGAGGAAGGCGGGGAAGGTTTATTTTCATTTTTTCATCTTGCAGATGATTATCAAGAAGCCATATTATGATTAATTTAATAAAGCTGGACTCTGATTGTTATTCTAAAGCTATTACTCATGTGTGCTGACCACAGAAGTATTTCATACATTCACTAGATGGCGGTCTTTGCTTGAACTGTTTCATTTGCTCTCGTCTCTGGAACAAGGTCAAATGCTGACTTTCAGTTTTTCACTTCAGCTTGACGCAGGTTTTCTGGAACTGCTGAGCAGAGAACAGCAGCGAAAGACACAGAGCGGCTCCGTCAGCCCACAAAAACATCAATACAAGTCTTTAAATGTAATTGTAGATGACAAAACAAAACAAAAACAGGGTTTCTATGAATCTAACATTGTTTTAATACAAAAATCCAATAGAGGCTAATTCACTGCTAATTGTACAATTTACTTTATGGATTGTTTTATATGCTTTCAAGTGATCTAGAAGTCAAATATAGAAAATGTTTTAATTATATGTAACTTGGAGACTCATTCCAATCCATTTGTAAGCACCAAACCTCACAGTGAAGTGACGCCAAACAGTTTTGACAGGAAAGGAAGAGGAAAGAGACTAAAAAGAAGTTGGCAAGAAATCAAGTGGTGCAGGTGTCGGCCTAATAACGGTCTGCACACGCACATTGTGCTCTCCAGGCGAACATGGTCCGGCTTGAGCAGGACCCTGAGACGATGAGAAAACAAACCAAGCAAACACACAGAGGGAATGACTGTGCACGTGTACGTGCATGCACCTCTGTGTGTGTCTTATCCATTCATACAGTGGGGAAAAATAAATCCTTCCAGGATTCTTGTGAATACCAGGGCAGTTATCTGGGCCTAAACCAAATAAAGCTTCAGGATCTATATCACACTGTAAAATAAGGTCTGAACACCTAAAGTGTACAAAAATAAAACAAAATTCCTCATTCAAAATATTTTTTCTAATACATACTTTATTTTGTGTGTCACGGTAATGATTCTTTTTTTTTTTATCATTGCTTGATTTTAAAACTTCTGTGAAAAAACAACTGAAACTGAACCTTTAAGTTGATTTTGCTTCCCATCAAATGCAAAGTTAATGTAATGCACTGCAATCCTCAGTTAATTTAACGTGTGTACTTTTGATGGTTGCACTTTAAATAAATCATTTGCGACGACTATGTCTTGACAGTGTGCAGGGGACACTTTTTACATACGGGTCAAAGGTCATTTTGCTATCATCAGCCTGATTTTGAATATTGACGCTTTCTTGTAAATGGTTTTATGAACCTCTGTAAACAAAAAGGTGGTCAAAGTGACAGTGAAGTGTTTATGAAGCAACGTGCTTCAAGGCCAAACCACGAGAACCCTCCAGCTAAATGTCTCCTCTTTAACTTTTTAAACTGTAAGTTATTTGTGTTTTTGAACACTTGCAGGTTTTTATTGAAACATCATGAGTCTGAGTTTAAAAAAAAAAAAACTTCATGTGACTACTTCATTCAGAATGTACAGTGTCGGAATGAACACCTGAATGTCTTCAGAAGTGGTAATTACAGCTAGGGGCAGCAGCTAATGAGCTAAAGTCTAGTTGTGTCAAGCTGGCTGAAGGGGAAGCTAAAAACCGGAAGTGATGGACAAATATTATTTCCCCCTTTTTCTTTAAGAGAAGGGCATCTTGAGGAAATGAGAAGAGGAACCAACATATAAAAGGTAAGTACTGTATTGTCAAACAAAAAAATGACTTGACCCAATGCATCATTTACTCTAATTGTCAATATTTTGTCAGAACTGTTAGCCATATTTACCAAATTGTCTATTATATACACATAAATGCAAATGTAGACATGCATTTGAAGATAGATTTGAGTGTTTTTTTACTGGACTCGTGTAGAGTTTAGCCTATTCACTAAACACAGGAACAGGAAGTTAAGTCACAAGGTTTTCAGAGATCTTTATATATTCCAGTGAACTTAAAAAAAAAAAAGTTACACTCAGCAAGAAATCAAGAGATGAAATGATAGACAGGACAAACTGGCATAAGAACCATAAGAACCAGAGATCCAGAACCAACAAGGGCAATCAATCTCTGCAAAGAAATGCAAACACTAACAGGCCAGGAAGACGTAAAATTGTTTGCTCAAGATGAGAGTCTGCAATGAAGCTAAACTCAAAGCAGTCTGCTCCTCAAATAAATAATATTAACTTGCTTTTTATGTACTGCATATGAATGTTTCCGTACAGTGCCCTGAGATGACTTCTGTTGTGACTATTGGCACTATATAAATACAGTACTGTAAACTGAAGTGAATGGAATTGCTTATAAGCAGTGATACATGGAGAGAGAATGCCCGTTAGAAAAGCTTGAGAATTCCAGTATACCCACTTAAAAGTGCCCAGTGATATGTGACATATTGGGCTTGTGTCATTGTCAACACATTTGGAGCATTTTAGAGTCACAATGAGTTGGTGCAACCTGTTTTTTTGTATAATTAAAACTTCTGTACTTGAATATGTTTTGCTTTTGATACCGTTTTATAAATTCTATAACATATTTTTAATACAAAACCAATTGTTGTACAAAGTTTGTTGTACATTTATTCACATACTGTATAAGCATCAGAGAAATTTTGAAATGTTCATTGTACTAACCAGTGTACAGTACTTTTGTTGTAGTACCAGTGCAAAAATGTAGACTACTGTACTGTACTTGCTTATAAGACTGAAAACTGAAAATCCCAATTAGCATAACAACAAGAAAGAAGAAATTAAGTGCATGAGGGTATAAACTGAGACAGAAAACAACCAACGTTAGAAACAAAATTATAAATGAGACTCAACAAAAAATGATTAAAATGAAGCACAAATTACCGTAAATATATTAAAAAAGAGACCTGAAAAACACCTGCTTCACAAATTAGTCTCATTCTGATTAAAAAAAAAAAAAAAAAAAAACATCTGCTAATGGAAGAAAAACAAAAAAGCCAAAAAACCCTGTTGCACGTTTTGTCTGTAAATCTTGAACCAGCGTCGTCGCGCTTTTATTGTGAAAAGCTACACCGGAAGCTGTACCGCTCCACTCACAGCGCCTGAGTGTGACGGCGGCGGGTCAGAGCGGCTGCAGCCCAGTCCGGAGGAGAGAGGATGTGGGTGTGCTGACATCTGCAAGCCAGCGGTTCAACTGGAAGAAGACCGCAGACAACGGCCTCAGAACACCCGGAGACATGTAGCCTTTCCCGGAAGGTAAAACCGACACGAACC
>JARVLU010000583.1:13980235-13995674 GCA_031762415.1 Simpsonichthys santanae | reverse complement strand
CACATTAAAACGGCCGTTCGAAGTTGTTTTACATTGAAAAAACGTGTTTAAAAAGACGTTACCGATCGCCGTTTAGTCATATACTGTATACTGTCATATATACTGTATACAGTACGTGTGTGTGTATACAGGCATATATACAGTATATACTGTATATGCCTGTATACACACACACACACACATATATATATATATGTGTGTGTTTTAGATCTTACAGTGGCTAAAAATCCTCTCAGCTCTGATGGAAATCATAAAAGAAAAAAAAGCAAGTTTGAGGCAAGAAAAATGACCACACTGTACTTTATTAAATTAATTTTAGTAGTCTGTGTCTCAGATACAAATAAAATTTTACAAAAATCCCACATATACAAAAAACTGCACTTTTTTTAAGTCTCCGCTTGTTCTTTCATTAAAATCTTTTCCCCCATGAATGCATTTTTAGCACTTTAAAATTTTATCACACAATGCAACTTACTAAAAAGACCTATATTTGTTTGTCTTTATTTTTTTGTACCACACACACATTTATTTTGTCCATATTTATATTGACATAGTTAAAACCGACACGGTGGCACCTCTACAGACAGCCTTCACAATCAGAACTAAAATAGAGAGGAATGTGTTTTAACATATATACTTTGCATACATGTATTTACATACAAGCATTTCATTTATTCCTATCTGTATGTGTGATCCTCCAGGTTTTCTGGTAACAGACATGTACACAACGCTCACACACAAATCTGTAGATCCCTTCGGCTGGTTACCATTCTGCACCGAAGCTTTAGGACCGCAACTCAAACATTCGGCTGTTTTGTCCCCTAATTGAAAGTTTAAAGAACCATCTTCACAGCTGTTTGTTCACAAGTCCTCACAGCTGCAGCAGAACTTTAATGCTCACAAGAAACAAATCACAAAACAACACTAGTCGAGGACTCATACTGAGTCGAGGAAATGTTCCTGCTGGCTCCTACCGCACCACCTGTCTGCTTCAACAAGTGAAATTAGGTAGTTCAAGGAATTTCAACATGGCACATGACATTTCAGATTAGTCTGAAGCTTGGTGAGACGTATGCTCCTGAGGGGAGAAGACTGATGGGAGACATGGCCTGTCCAGTCTGCTTGAATGAGGAGTGTGTTCTGGAAACACGTTTTCTTGTGCTCTTTAAGCTGGAAACATAGTTGTTCATGCTTTGCCACGTCAATACAAGCAACCTTTGCATGTTTTTGGTTCTGCTGCACCACAGCATTCCACGCAGGGGTCTACAGGTTTCAGTGCAGCCATTTCTATCCAAAAGACAAGAAGAAGAAACAAAGTTTATTCGTTCCTCACCAGGAATTAGCTGCAAGTTGTCTTTGTGGCTCCTGAGTGATAAATCATCACTTAGAACAAGAGTCCATGTGTTTTTTTTCTTCTTCTGCTTGTGTTTGATCTTAGCTGACAGATTTGAAACTTACTCCACAGACAGCGCGAACGGGGAAAGCACGAACAAGCAGGTTTCCGCCATTTTACAATTAGTTCAGGATACAGTTTATCATGACCACTTCAAATACATTTAGTGTTGTTTTTTACATAAATTTGCATTTTTTCACAGTAGATCAAAAACCTGTAAAGGGAGAAACCTGAGGCCTGTTCATCCTCCATCCCATAATACTGTTATCTGTCTGCTGCTAACACGTCCAGAACTGAACGGGGTCAAATCCCTCCCAAGTTGGAGGAAAAACCAAGGCTCAGTTGTGGTTTGCAGCAGAGGCTCAGTGAACCATGTGACCCAGTTTTGCATTGAGTTTTTGAACATCAACCTGTTTTAAAGTGAATGGCTTACAAATCTGAACTGTATCCATTATTTTGTGTCCATCTCTGCACCCTGCTTGGCAGCCATCCCCAGCGTAGTTGTAGACTTGGACAGGTTTCCTGTTAGTCCACCTCAAAGATCAGCTGGACACATTCATGACGGCTCTATTGCTGTTTGGGGAGAAATTTTGCTGCACACATTTTTTCAACACATTTTAAAATTTAAGCAACAAGCCCACTCTGCAGCTCGTAAGAGGTTGGGTACATTTGAGAATGTTTCAAGAAACTTTGGAGATTCTGTCACAAATAAAAACCAACAGTGTCTACCAGCTGCTTTCATCAACTTTTTTTAGTTGTTGCAAAAGTGGAACCTGAAATGGTCTGCACTGAAATGTAAATGATATTTATGTTAAAGCTTGTGTGGATGTGATTATGTTATTTTAGTTCATAAAGCTTGGTCTAACTATTCATATCATCCACCTCACCTTTTAAACTTGACACACATAATACAGACAATATGCTAACCCCAAAATGCTAACTCCACCTAGAAAGGCCGCAGTATGGGAGGCAATCCATGCTATCTTCTTTCAGAGAGGCAAACCCACTGCTCCACTGTGCCACCATCACATTAATGACTTCCTGGTTAATGAATTAAAACCCCCAGGATGCTCAGCTCTACACTAACGAGGAGCATGAAAACACTGGACGCTTGTTAATCCTAGCTTCATGAAGCTAGCCAAACTACTTTTTACTTGAGATGCATGATATTATCAACATGGTGTCAGTATTGGCCGATATTAGCAATAAAGTTAAATATCGGACATCGGCCATTCCATCAAAATAACTCACCGATGTAAAAGGCTTCGGAGTTAATTTTTAATTTAAGAAACTGTCAAGTGTATCTATTAATGCACTACTACTTATACAATTTTCACTTGTCGCTTGTGAACAGGTTGAGTTTAGATTTGTGAAAATTTACAAATTTACACTGTTCGAGTGCTGTCATCGTGTTAGAGAGTAAATGTCATGAATAAATTTGACATTAAACATAATCCAAGTTGAAGTGTTACATCATTTTCAGCCTCTTTTTGTCATCTGAATTTGGTAACAGGCACAATTAACAAAGAACATGCAGACTAATGTAGTATTTTAATCCCACAGTAGAGAAAACTATGTAGTCTGTAGTCTTTTCTGCTGAAAACCAAATATGTCATCCTAAGCAGCTGAACGTAATCAACAGTTAGTGTATTATGTTATTAATTAATAGCAAGCTTATCTTGCAACAGGCTGTAGCCTACTTAACTTAACTTAACACCTTTCAAGCTCCAAGAGGTGACGCAGCTGCATGCCTTTATCTTTTGCTCTTTTTACCTCTTCTTATTTTCTCTTTTTCCTAAACTGGGGAAATGTAACCCAGGGTGACCAAACCTCCGACAAATAAACAAAACAGCTGTAATGGTGGAGGTAGTAGTGAAGCTCAGGGCGTTACTGAGGCCCCAAACCTTGACAGGTGTCACTGCGATGAACAAAAATCAGAGTTTTTCACTTCACTTGTCGGTTGCTTTCATGTCGCCGCTGATCCTTGTTCTTTACAGGAAACCTACGGGGACATCTCCGAGCGGCTGCTGCTGAGGGAGAGGCTGAAATGCAAAAGTTTTGACTGGTATCTTAAAAATATCTACCCTGATCTGCACGTACCTGAGGACAGGGAAGGCTGGCATGGGGCTGTGAGTATCTGCTATTTGTACACACCGTGTCTGATTTGATCATTTATCCTGTTAGGAAACAAGTTAGATTTTTTATTTGCATTAATCAGAGTAGATTTGTAGATGTTGTAGCAAGAGTTGTGTTGTGTGCGGCTTTGCTGTGTGACCTGCCTGCAGAGAATAAAACCAAGAGGAGAGACTTCAGAGGAGTTGTTACTGAGAATTGTGCTCCTTTCAGATCCGTAGCTCAGGGATCCAATCAGAGTGCCTTGATTACAACGCTCCAGACCACAACCCCACAGGTGCCCAACTTTCTCTGTTCGGCTGCCACGGCCAGGGAGGCAACCAGGTAAGCATTTCTCTTGCTTTCTTTCACCGTTCTCCATCTCTCTCATGCTCTTTGGTAAGCAGGAGGTCAATGCTCCATCCATAGCTGGTTTAGTAACCGACAAGTAATTTGTCTGCGTGGATTTATATTTAATGCTGACGTCAAATGAATGGGCGAACTCGTCTCCGTCCGTCCAACTTCCACCTGTTTGATGTTTCTAATTACCCCGTCGATGCACCGCATCAGGTGTCATCATTCACAAAATAAAACTCCACGTGTTAGAGAAAATCAATGTTTGAAAAGCTCCCCTGTGAAACAAACACCAGAAGACCCCTTCATCGCCTCCCTCCTGCTTCCTCCTCCCAGGCCCACATAAAAAAAAACCCTGTTCCATTTAAAAGATACTTGAGCCTCACAGGTAGAGCGAGAGGCACGGCCTGGGTGAATAAGTCAGAAGGCAGAAACTGTTGCCAGGAGTGAGCCTTTTATTGGAAACAACCATCGCAGACCTCAGTGCACCTGAAAGATGTATGAGATGCGAAGAAGAGGACGGGGAAGTATGAAGATTGATTACCTGAGCCTCGCTTCAGCAGGGAGCCCAGGGAGTGTCACTTCTTTTGTCCCTCCAGGCCATTTTGTTGAAAATGACACCCGAGGGAAGAGTTGGGTTTGTCTCCATGTCTGTTTGATTGAGAGGGCCGAGCCCCGTCTCTTTACTGACGGGATCGCTTGACACAAACACCAGCGCACCACGTAGTGCTGGTTTAATGAGGACGAGGTGCCTCAGCAGAGGAAAGGAACAAAAAAAAAAAAAAAAACATCCTATCACAATCATTTAAAGGGAAGGAGCATTTTATCTCAAATGTTAGGGGATAAAAATAATGACACATCTTTTTCTTTTTTTTTTCTACCCCAGTACTTTGAATACACTTCTCAGAAGGAGATTCGTTTCAACTCAGTGACCGAGCTGTGTGCCGAAGTCCTCGAGGGGCACACCTTCATCAATATGAGACATTGTCCTCACGACAGCGAGCTCAAGCCCCCCAGCATTGTCTGGGAGTTCAGAGAGGTGAGGAGGTTCATTTCCACACAAACTACTCCCTTTCTGCAGACCTTCTTCTGCAAAGGTGACACTTTCCTCAAAGTCTAATCTGGAGTTTCCGCTGTAATCTCCGCAGGACGGGACCATCTATCATCCTCACTCCGACATGTGCCTGACCGCCTACAGGACGGCAGAGGGTCGCCCCGACGTCCAGATGAGGCGCTGCAACCCCACCGACAGAACCCAGTTGTGGAAGTTTGAGTGGTAGAAAGAGGAGACCGTAGCAGGAAAAGTTTAAGTGACTACTGTGCAGTTACTACGGTAGAGACCTTCTCTGCTGCTCCCAATTTCCCAATACAAAGGTTTGCACTCGATTGAAATGGGAATGACAAATCAAAAGGTATTTTTCCTTTCAGAGTTTTTATAGCTGTGTATTGAGCACAGATTGCAGCAGGATAGATGAGATTTAGGACACCAGCTGCTTTCATCCTCATGCCTCTGCAGATCAGAAAAAAAGGGAGCATGATGCACACCTAAAGTGTCCTTAATATGGATTTAATGCAGCAGTAAAACTGATTTAATCATCCTGCACATGAAGAGGTGCTTCTGAAAGAGATTAAAGACAGTTCATTTGATAAAACAGCTGCAACCGTTTGTTGTGCTGCAAAACTCCACGTGCAATTTTTACACAAATAGTTACTGTTAGGCTGTTTGTACAGTTGTTGGGAAAAATGTAAATGTTGGCTGCTAAGAGAAGCTGTGCTCAGAATGTGAGGTCAGCAGCATTTTTATTTTTATTTTTTTTCTCACCTGGAGGCAGTCACTTCCGAACATGCTCCATCTTGTGGGAGGAAAACTGGCAGATAGCTGTGTGGTCATACTACACTGCTCCTCCGTTCCATCCCCTCGCCTGTGGTGCCGCTTTCATGGCACATTCTGCCTGAACAAGACTTGAAGAATTCATTAAGCTTTTCAACAAAGTGCATTTTGCCCAACAAGAGCCTAGTGAGCTGACAGGAGTGCTGTAATCTATTTTTACCTGCTGTGTACAGTCGATAACACCTTTTTATTGCCCTGCCTTTGAAAGCCTGACGCCCTAAAAAATAAGAGTGTGCCAAATCGTGACGTGCCTGTGGGTGTCTGATTTGTTTTTAGCGTTTTAATGGCAAATCTAAAACAGCAAAGCTAAAATGAAACGGTTTATTTCAAGTCACAAAAAGCCTTAAAAGGAGCACCTTTGTGCCTTGTGTTTTTCTCACTGGTGTGCGATCCGTACTTGAAACTGCATGTAAAAAAACAACTCATGTTTTAATTGACCATAGTGGGATTAAAGAACCATGAGAAGCAGTGAAACTGCCTTCAAAACTGCAGCTTTTTACTCACCCCTGATGATCACTGAGCAACGTTTAGTCTGCAAGATTTCTGAGAATGAATGGAGGTGGTTAACGTTTTAGATGATTCCTCATTTATGTTATTTTTGTAAATAATGTTTGATTTAAGGGACCAAAGGGGAGCAGTGCTAATGGAATGCTTTTGAACTACTGACAATTTAAAAGGGAAGATCATCTAATGATATGACGGTGGATTGATGAGTGTTTAATTTTTTTTGGATTATGTAAAAAATAAAAAAAAAAACCACAAATACCAGTTTGCATGTTACTTTTATTTTTGGTATTGTTCCATCCTGCAGGAAGAGCTAAAAACACAACACGTGTTTTAGTTTATCATGCTTGGGTTTAAGCAGAGATGCCTGTTCTATCTATTAATCTGTGAAAATGATTCAAAGTTTCTAATGCAGTGCCTTCATGCAGAGGTTGCATCATTCATAGTGGTTTACCTCCACCTACTGACAGCAGAGCATATAACACTGACTGGTGATGGCAGGAAAACAGTTGAATTAAAATATACCACAGATGCAGAGCTGAGAGTGTTAGAGTCATCTAAAGATTTTTACTAAAAGTTTAGATTTTGTTTAGTTTGATCGACAGCAGGGTATAGCAGGAAGCACAATGGCAGTTTCCTAAAAACAAGTAGAACAAGGTGAACCAGAGAGGGAAGAATTCAATGACGACAAAACAAAGCATCCAACAGAAAGAAAAGTATATAGTACTGTTCATAGCAAACATATTGTGTCACTAGACCGGTGTTACAACTGTCCTTTGATGTGAGCTGGAGGAAGCAGATTGCTGATTGACAGCTGCACTCAGGTGAGCTGTCAGGATGTGGAGGCCACGCCCACTGCACATAAACCTTCACACAGGGTGAAAAGATCCTGTTGGTACGTGGCAGAAAAACAGGCCGTGACCTCCAGGCTGCATTAAAATGAATCATTCTGCAGCGTGAGCTCAGAGACCTTTGAGCCAGTGTCCGTCTCCACTTTAAAAATTCAACTCCAACCTCAAACGTTGGGGGGAAGTTCTGCACAGTCCAGGAAGGGATGTCTGTGTGACATACATGCTGCTGTCCCAACTTTGTGACTTAAATTATGAACAAATATATTTATTATTCACTTCAAGGTCATGAGAGTTCAAATGCTCAAAGGAAAAAAAATACAATTCAGCAAATAAATGTTATTTGTGTAGCTTTTAGCAATAATGGCATATTTCCCATCAACGTTCATGTGTTTTATGGCAAACTGTTTAATATGATCATCTTCTATTGGTAATAGTGCATTAATATTATCAGGACAATAGTGAGGCTTCCTATTTGTCATCACTTGCTGCTGTTTGACATGAACAGAGCAACACTCAGACCTGTATTTATCAGTCTGAGCTCATGATGCAGGCCAGATCTCTTAGCATCAGAGTCCCTCCTCCAACGCCACAGGACCAACAAGAAAAGGCCGAAGGAAGAAAGAAGTCCATCAGGCCAAATTTGAACATGTACACACACCTTAAAGCTTTTGGTTGCTCCATGAAAGCCTGCAATGACTTTACTCATATTGTGTGTCATTTTTAAAGTCACCAGTCTGATAGAAATATCCAGGCATGTCCTGCTGGTTGAAGACTTTTCTTCAACTGTTTTTGTCAGAATGAAACAATAATAGCGAATAAACAATGAACTACTGACATTAATGCGCTTTTTCATTCAAAGCAATAGTTCAGATATTTTGAAATCAGGTTCTGAGGAAAGATTATGAACAAGAAATATCTTACCTGTTGTGGAAAGCTCTTTGAATGAGCTCACTTTGGAGAAACGGCTTGTTTTCTGGTTGGATTGATGAGCTAACGGCTAGTCTGAGCATGGCTTCTCTACTATTTTAAGTGTCCGTGGTGAAGTATGGCTGCCATCTTAAAACAACTTCCATCTAAAAAAAGAAAGTAACTTTTTGCTTCACACAGCAATTTAAATAGAACTACACCAAATATTTAAATAAAAAAATCTATGGCTAGTTTCAAGTACAAATATTAGCTGGCACTTACTAAAAAGTTTAAATTGGGCGTTGTGTGGATTAAACAAAAAAAAATTGTTGAATTTAATTAGAGCTGGTCTATTACTGACTCAAGTGGATTAAATGTCTGAATCCTCACACTGAATCAGGACGTACAAGTCCAAAGTCTCAATGAACCCAGGTCCTTCATGCCCTCTGTCTGTCTGTTTTCCAGGAAGCTGCTAATTTGCAGATTTAGTGGCTCACTGGAAAACAGCTGAATCACTTGAAATGTGGCAAACTCAAATGAGTCGAGTTGGTGATCCAGGTTAAAATCTCACTGGTAACACATAACACCACAGTCTTTTGTATTTGTTTTACATAGGTGCGTGTTGATTTACACATTTTACATTTTTGTTGTATTTGTTTTGTTCTATCATCTGTAAGTTGTTTGTTTATTGCTGTGGGGAACTGTAAAACTTAGGTGACTCAAGTGAACCGGCTCACTTTCACGAATCAGTCAGACTGAGTCGAGTCACTAAAGGGTGAACCAAATGTACCAACTCTCAGTAAATGAGTCCTTGAGGCTCAATGAGATTAACCTGCCTAAATAAAGGTTGAATGAATGTATTTAAGTCTAGTTTTAAGCAGTGAAAGTAATTGGGCTTAGTTGAATTAATTTCACAAGTTAAATCTTACTTACCCACTTTAAGGTTTTTGTTCTTTGATTGAAATAGTTTCCTCTGGTACGCTCAGGTCCTGAGGACAGACTTTGAGCTGTTTCACTCTGTATGGTTTTAAGAGACTTAGATTTTTTTTCCACAACCAAATTAACAAGATGAAGCTGCAAACAATAGTTTTCATATTTAAACAACCAAGGGAAGCAGAACCAGCTGATTTAACAAAAATAATCAGATATTTTGAGTTTTAAGGTCATGATACTGGTGCCAATACTACTGGGAAGTCTATACCAAATTTTTCGAACTATGACGCACTTAAAATCCTTTAATTTTCTCAAACATTGACATTGAGGCTTATAATCCAGTGCACACTATATATTAATTCTGGTTGCACTTACTGACCTCAAACCAAATGCATGTTATTGTGAATGAGTTGAATTAAGTTTGATTTGTCTGATTGTTTTGTTTCACTTAATGCACCTTATAATCCGGTGCGCCTTATAGTCTGAAAAATACGGTAACTGGAATAACCACGCAGTGTGAAACAAACCGCAGAGACCTTTGCATAAACTGCTATGACATGTTTGAGACTGACATTAGGATCACAGCAATCCACTTTAATGTTGGTCTACAATAGAGAATATTAGTCGCTCATAACCTTTTCATGGAGCCCTGTTTCAAAACTTCTGGATTTTCTCTTTAACTCTAATGCTTTTAATTAAGGTGTTAAATTTTTTTTGGTGCAAATCACCACATGTTTTCCTGTCAGTATAGTTACATACACTTTATGTTCCATAGGAAACAAAAGAAACCCCCTTCGTCTGTTTACATTAATAATGTGTTACTGACAGACACCAAGCTCATTCCACCGTGGCACATTACAACACGAGGCTGACTTGTTGCCTTCTCATGTCCCTTTGTGGTTTTTATAATATGGGTACTTGATCAAACAGCATGCCACTCATATTACCTTCTGGCCTCAAAACATCTATTTAATTATTCAGCATTTTAATTTGCTTTAACATGCATTTTGTGTCAGATTTCAGCTTTGGTGTCAAGAGTTTTCATATGAGTGACAACTTGTTTGACATAAAAGAAAAGCCTTTAAGGTGGATGATTTTGGAGCAGGCGCCTGTGTTTTCTCAGGGTCACAGAAGGTGCTTCAGAGATGTTATCTTGAGTGCAGCTGTGGTCTGTATTGAAGTAGGACGCTAATGAGTTTTATTAATAACCCTGGGGTTCGGATCATGTTAATATCAGTGAATATTTTAGATAGAACACTTAAAAAAATCAAAATAATAAATGTTATAAGTGAATGTAAAGCTGTGGTTATTCAAAAATACTCTGCTTTTTTAATTTTTTTTGAAGTGTACTGTAATTTCTGGACCCCCTAATAGGAGTTTCATGACCCACAGTGGGGACTTGACCCAAAGAACCAACAGTGGTGGACAGTTACGAAGTACATTTACTTGAGTACTTTACATTTTTGAGTATCTTTACTATATGTGTTTGTGGGAACTTATCACTTTCACTCCACTACATTTCAAATACAAACATTGTACTTTGGACTCCACTACATTTCTAGGAAGCTTCTTGTTCCTTGTTCCTTTTGGCTCAGCTTTGTAATCCACTGTTGCTGTTTTTCTTTCTTGAAATGCAGTTAGTTGTCCAGTTGTTAACTCAGGTATCATGATTCTTCTGTGCAGAACATTCATTGTTTTGTAAGCTTTTATGTTACATATAGAAGTACTTTCATCAGTGTTACTGTTTCCTCTCCTGTGTTAAGTTGTTGCTGTCAATGCACTTTTACAGACAAACACTGTGGTGTATGAATACTGAAGCTGAGGAAAACACTAAATGTGCATCATCTGTTGGGATTTCCATGACTTTCCACAAACGTAAAATGCAGGGAAGATATTACTGTATTTGTAGTTTACAGGTTTTATTAAGGCATGTGCAGTTAGAGTGGTTCTATACATCATCAGGTGGTTTCAGAGATTTTCAAGGTTCTATAAAATCACTCCAAACAATACAGCAATGTACTGATATTAGAAAATATATTTATACTTTTAAATACTTATTTTTAAAATGCATGTACTTTTGAATACTTAAGTATTCTCAAAAGTAAGTACTTCAGTACTTTAACTAAAGTAAACTTTTGACTGAGCAATTTTTACTTGTAGATGGGTAAGATTTGACCATGAGCATCAATAAGTACAGTATTTAAGTACTTTGTCCACCACTGAGTTAAATTACACATATAGAGTCTCAAGAATCTAAATCATTACTCAAAAGTGCATTTTAAAGTCAAATGATCAAATCTTTCAAGTCCAGTCTAAAATATTTTTATGGATTTACCCAAATGTTTAAACTTCAAGTTGTAGCAGTCAGCTAAACAACGCAAACCATCTCCTTCAGATTAAAAACCTACAAAAATCAAAACTGTTTAAATGTGTATTTTTTTTTACAATTATGTAAAAATGACACGCGGTTTAATACATTATTTTTTTAGTTATGATAGTTTTGTCAAATAAAAAATAAAAATAAAAAACAAAAATAAGTAAATAAATACCTTCGTCACAAGCATTCACTTTTATTTTGGTAGTCACAAACCGGAAATGATGGCGCTAGTTTTGCTAGCTTCATACTATCAAACTTTAGCGTCGAAAAAAGTAGCCACAAAGTAAATTTTTGTCGACATTCAGGGTTTAAAACAAAACGCCCAAGTCAGGTAGTTGTTTTAACACATATATAGTGATATTAAAACAAGACAATATGCGTGTATTTGATAAAAAAATAACAGTAGATAATTTTAAACGAGACGGTATCGAAAGCGTTTGGTTCCACCCGGATTTGCTTCGTCGTTAAATTTGCCACCCAGCTGCCAATCCGAGGAGATGACTAGCTAATCTAATCCGAGTACAGTAATCCTGTCACACAGCACACGGTGGGAGGATTTCAACGAAGGAGGAGCGTTTTACTTTCTCGCCCATAAAGTTCAACACGGAGGTTCCGGTAGATAAGTAACAGCACTGTGGCAGAATGTACTGTCATAAACTGAGGGTTTAACCTGGAACAACGTCTGGTGAACTGGACACAGGCAAACATGGAGGAGTTAGTGGAGACGAACTAGCCTTCTGGCCGTTTTACATTTTATTTTAAAAGGGGATGAAACCTCGACCAAACTTTTCCCAGCATCAGAAGGAGGCGGCACAATGGCCGCATGCCGTCGAAGGAATCGACCCAGAGTCCTCCTCCTCCTCCTCGGTGTCACTTTATTCGGATGTTTCGTGTTTTTCAGACAGCGCTCCGGGGAAGCTGGCGCTGCGAATCGACGTGAAGGAGGAGGAGAGGAGAAGAAACGAGAAGTGGACAATGAGCAGCTCAAGAAGCCCGTCTACGAGAAGCCCCCCCTGGATTTAAATGCCCCGGGAGAGATGGGGAGAGCTCTGAAGCTGGACCTGAACGAGCAGGAGAGGAGAAAGGAGGAGGAGAGCATCAACAGACACCAGGTTAACACGTATGTCAGTGACAGGATCTCACTGCACCGCAGACTGCCAGAGAGATGGAACCCCCTGTGAGTAACAGCTGACTGCTGTGTCCTCTCAAACTCCACACACTTTGATACTCCACATAGAAGGTATAACTCTGTAAGAGGAGTCTGAGTTGTTCAGCTTCCCGTTGGGGTGGAGTAATAACCGCCGCCTACTAGAGATAAACAGGACCTACCCTGCTCACTTTCAGCTGTCCTCACAATGTCAGAACTTGTCACATGAACGTTCTTTTCACATCTCAGGTGCAGAAATCACAAGTACGACTACAGGTCCCTGCCTACAACCTCTGTGGTGATTGCGTTCTACAACGAGGCCTGGTCCACCCTGCTGAGGACGGTCCACAGCGTGCTGGAGACTTCCCCCGACGTCCTGCTCACAGAGGTGGTGCTGGTGGATGACTACAGTGACAGAGGTAGGGAGAGGGCGCAGGAAAGCTGGAGCCGACGGCCGTCTTTAAAAGGCAGGAGTTAAAAAGTGCTCGCGTTGGAGCACACGGACAGGTTGCTGTTAGATGGGTGGAGGGCAGGTGGATAGACTGAGAGGTTGGCAAATGATGAAGTCGCGTGGAGAAAAGGATAAGGACATGCAGGTGAGCTTAAAGTAAATGTGTGTGAGAAATCTCATCTTTTTAACAGGAAAAGTTAAGGTTCGCTGACCCATTTACAAATCAATCAATCAAACTTTATTTATAGAGCCCTTAACAGCAGCCAAAAGGTGCACAAAGTGCTGCACAGTATAGAAGTTAAAAACAAACAATTAATAATAATAATAATTATTATTATTAAAAAAGACAGTTAAAAATTAAGAACAAACAGTTAAAATATAGCAAGACTGCCAAAGAACTACTAGGCATTAAAAGCCTGCCTGAATAAAAAGGTTTTAAGATTAGACTTAAAATGCTCCAAATCAGTGATGGAGCGCAAATGTACAAAGTAGGCTTTATTCAAGAGTTCATTAGTGTGTTCTAGCTGACATAAATTATAGAAAAAGCCCCGCAGGCGTTTGGATTGTAAGTAACTGGTTCAAACGTTTTGGATTTTGAACCAACCATAAAGAGCAGTGCCTGCTTCGTCCCCAACAAGCTGCATGTGCTCAGGTCAACAAGTATTGGACTGTTTTCTTTTAATAAATTAACACAAGGCGCCATTTGTAGGAACAAAACCGCTGTCAGATCTAGATAATTGGTTGGCCTGATTGGTGTTTTTAAGTGCTTTATAAATAAAGTGGTATGGTTTAATAGTGATATTTTCAGATTCATCTCATCTACTCCTGTGCTCGTTCATTTAAAGTTAACTTGTTCCTGGATTGTCACATCTCATAATCTATTTTGTCAAACTCAAATGATTAGGTTTTTAAAGTGAACAAGACGGGGGATCACTCTGAGACACAAAACGTGCGCCAGCTGAGACATGTCTCATGGCAAACAGTGCTAATTTACTTTAATCCAGCAGTTTAGGAATTAATCTGTAGACATTTTAACATCTTGTCCACAACTGTATTACAAGTTGCTAACTCTGACAATGTGCAAGTTTCTTGTTGGGACAGCATGAAGTGAAGGAGAATGAGAATTATTGTGGTTGAAACAAGGCGTGACTTTAGTGTGTCACTAAATTAGGCTCTAGTAAAATTTGTTGTGACACCCGGTGAAAAATGAGACGGGCTTTGGTGATTATCCTCAGCTGTACATGAACACGGCTCTGCACTAAATCACTTCAAGAGTCTGCGTCTTTGGTTTTTGAGTTGGTTCTCAAATCCACAGCTCGATACAAAGTTAAGTTCAAGGCTATGGCAGGTTTGCAGCCTTAAAGATCGAAGCTGTCGTATTGTTGACCCTGCAGGTCAAACCTGACTCAAAATTCCTGAAGTGAAAAACCTGTTTAGCTCACAGCTGTGACTTTCTAACATGTACAAAGTGTTTTCAAACAAATATTTTAATGAGCTTTAACTGGTTTTCCTTGAAGATCACCTGAAGGAGCCGTTGGAGAAGTACCTGTCTGGTTTGAGGAAGGTGCGTTTGGTGCGTGCCACAAAGAGGGAGGGGCTGGTGCGGGCCCGGCTGCTTGGAGCGTCTGTTGCCACAGGCGATGTGCTGACCTTCCTGGACTGTCACTGCGAGTGCCACGAGGGTTGGTTGGAGCCTCTTCTCTACAGGTGAGAAGATTTTCAGGAAACAAAACACTTTTTTTTTTTTTTAATGTGATTTTGATTAAATTTAATTTTCTCCTCAAGGATTAAAGAAGAACCAAAAGCCGTGGTGTGCCCTGTCATTGATGTGATCGACTGGAACACCTTCCAGTATTTAGGCAACTCTGGTGAACCTCAGATCGGGGGCTTTGACTGGCGGCTGGTCTTTACCTGGCACGTTGTTCCAGACTACGAACAGAAACGCCGTCGCTCGCCCACCGATGTCTTAAGGTGTGTTCACAGAACTCTGCAGAAACAGAGATCGCATATGTTAATTTGCAACAAGTTAATCATTTATTTTACTTTCAGGTCTCCTACTATGGCAGGCGGTCTGTTCTCTGTGAGCAAGAACTACTTCCATTACCTGGGGACGTATGACACGGGTATGGAGGTGTGGGGAGGAGAAAACCTGGAGTTTTCCTTCAGGGTAGGAAAGAATCTGCCTGTGTAAAAGTTGTAGCTACGCAGCGAGCACACTGTACATGTTCTCCAAGCAGTTTGGAAACTGTCTGCACACTTTTTTTTTTTTTGTAATAAGCAGCGCCTCTCTGCATTTTTTATCTTGTTTAAATTTACTGAGAATCATGGGACACATTTTTCTGCACACCACAATGAATTTAACTTCACAGCTTGAAAAAAAAAAAAACCCCGTTTAATACTTTGATTGCAGAGAAGAATTTGGACGATTTGAACTTCAGTAAATGCACCCTGATGCATGCTCAATAATCCAGGTAGAAAAATCTAAAAAAAGCTAAGTCTGGTCCTCTGGACATTCAAAAA
>JARVLU010000583.1:13965463-13980135 GCA_031762415.1 Simpsonichthys santanae | reverse complement strand
TTTTAGGTAAACCATAAAGACTAGGTGTGGCCTCCCCTGGGTACAGTCTGTGGTACAGAATACGGTCAATAGCCTTGCCCTGCTCCAAAATTTTCAGGCAATCTATCAACTTTTTTTGCTTTGTTTTGTTTTGTTTTTTGAATGTCCAGAGGACCAGACTTAGCTTTTTTTAGATTCAGTAAATGCAGTTTCCCTGCTTCCCTACAGAGTTGCACTTTGCTAATTAATTCATTGCTGAGAGGCTAACCAAACCCTTGTGGCTCTGTGGTTGATGTCTCTTAGATTTGGCAATGTGGAGGCAGTCTGGAGGTCCACCCATGCTCCCACGTGGGTCACGTGTTCCCTAAAAAGGCCCCTTACTCACGCAGCAAAGCGCTGGCAAACAGCGTAAGGGCAGCGGAGGTCTGGATGGATGAGTACAAAGAGATCTACTACCATCGCAACCCCCACGCACGACTGGTGAGTCTTTACAGATGGTGCTCGCGGAGAATCCTGCACAGCCAGAGTGATCGTTTGAGCAGGCATCAAGGCAGGTTTAGACTAGAAGTATTGTAAAGGCAACTCTTTTTATGCCAGCTGCACTTACTGAAGAATTCTGGTTGATTCATGGCAAACACTCACAGACAAAACAAACCGTTACTCAAAAACTACGCATGTACAGCACGCTCCCACTGCGGTGTAAAAAGCTCCCCTGATGAAGTGACTCTTCGGATACATGAGCAGCAGACACTCGAGGTGACGGAGGCGTCACGGCATTCCGGTGTGTGATTACCACCTTTCCGTGTCACTCGGTGCCAGCGGGTGACACCCACCTGTCCTTGACGGCGTGAGATCATTGCTAACCTATGGGGCGCCCCCGTCTTTGTGTGTGCACGCATCGGTGAGCGTGTGACGGTGTAGTTAAGAGGAGAAGCTCTCTGAGCACGGATCAGGTGGCGCTCATCAACCCCCTGAAAGGAGGAAGTCTCCAAAAGGTGAAGCACTTGAACTCCACAGTGCTGCTACTTTTTTTTTTTTACATCACACCTGATTTGAGAATCTGTTTTGAATTTCAAAAGTGCTAAATCTTTCTGCAACTTGGTCACTTTTTCAACATTTACTTTTCATTCAGTTGATTTTTATTTCCGACAGTTTCCTTTTCATGACTCAGGTTACAGTTAGTCACTCACTTTGTACTTTCGCCAGCCCTTCAGGTTTGGCCCTGCAGAGCTGGGCTTGTTCTCATCCCTTTATACTGGTCCTTGCATTTGATAAAAGACAACCTCCTTAGGGAATTTGTCTCAGGACCAGATAAACTGATAAAGAGCCAATTAGAGCTGTGTTTGGGAGGACGGCCAGCATTCATCATCCGGCTGAGGATTTCAGGCCCTTGTCTAGCAGCGAAGGTGTGGTGAGCATATGCTCACTGGCAAATTAAAGCAGCCAGTTTATATTCTCTTATTGTAATCAGCTAACTCTGCATGTGTGTAACTGCATGCTTCAAGGTATTTACATAAGCCCATTACCGTTTGCTTGTACACTCACAGACTTTAGTAAAATGCACAAATAGATGGGTCTGTGGCAATTTAACTAACATTTGGGAGTGGTTCAGTGTGTGTGGTTATGTGGAGTGCATAGAAAATGTGTTGCATTGCGACACAACAAATAATTAACAGATGATGCTATTGTACTCCTTGCCATTATGAACACACCCTTGGCACAGCAGGTTTTTGCTTCTAAATTGTTTGATCTTTTTAAAGCTTGTTCTAAATAAAAGTCAAATACGGCTCTAAACCTGAGCTGTCGCATGCGGTGTTTGATTTTAGGAGGACTTTGGAGACGTGACACAGCGGAAGGAGCTTAAAGAGAAGTTGGGCTGCAAGAACTTCAGGTGGTACCTGGATAATGTTTACCCTGACATTTCTATCCCTCAGGATCGACCCGGCATGTTTGGAATGGTGAGAACCTTAAAAATGAATGCCCCAAACAGGCACCCCTTTGTTTACAGCTCAGACGAGACTGAGTTTTAAACGATAAAAATCTCTCTCTATATATTTTTTTTAATTTTAGTAAAAATTTTCAAAATATTAGCTAAATGTACAATCTTTATTTTATGATTGACCGAAGTGTTTTATGGATATGATTGCATTTTACCAGCTGAAAAACCAGGGCAAGGCCAACTACTGTTTCGACTATAACCCCGTAGACGATAACAAGATCGTGGGCGAAAGGGTCATCCTCTACCAGTGTCACGGCATGGGCCAGAACCAGGTAGGAAGTGACTGTTTTTATACTGGGGCAAGACTCCAGAGAAACTAGCATTTTACAGAAAGCAACTTTATTAATATAATTCAGTTTATGGCTTTTGTTAGTCATCGTAAAGCAGGTTTATCAAAAATCTCTACAGAAGCTCCCATACACAGATGTACAGACCATTAAATACTGAAACAGTGTGGTACAAGATTAGAGCTTTAAATCAATAATCTTGTTTTATTGCCAACTCCTCTAAATTTAATTTAAATTAAATATAAGAAGTCATAAAATTTGATTTTGAACTAGAAAGTCCCAGAAGAAACTTTGACAGGGACTGCCACGTGGTGGCCAATGAAAAGTTTTGATTTGACAGTATTGTATGTTGGGGTTCATTCTCAGCTGCCAACAAACCAAATTTCAGCTCGAAAAAAAGTTATAATTTTTTCTTGTAAGCTATGGTTGTCTTCTTAGATTTTTGATTTGGATTCAGTTTATGATGGGGAACGTCCTCAGCTATTACCAAACTAAATGTCAGCTCAAAATCTCAAAGAGTGACAGAGTTATAGTCCATTTAGAGTTTTCTGTGGTAGCTGTGGCAGACATTTTTAACCAAAATGGCTCCAAAAATTATTCAGTGTTTTGTTCAGAGACCTTTTCCCTCTAGGTCATGTGACCTCACTGTGGCAGTTGGAGGTTCAGAGATCTGTCGGGCATTTTGAATGAGAAAAATGGCATCTTGGTTTGCAAATGACATCACCATGGTAAATCAAAACACCAATAAAAGTAATAACACATATCACATTGCTGAGCAGGTCATTTGATACATTTGTGGGGGTACACTCTGCGGTTCGGCCACATTAAAGTTAATGGGAGATGTAAATAAATAAAGTTAAGAAACTCCAAGTCATGTGAATAATAATAGGTGCTGCTTCTTACTAGGCAGTTCCCAATGAAATGTGTGAATCATTTCCTGTCGTGTTATTAAATCAAACCTTTCCTCCTCATTACAAACAGTAACCTTAATCCTGTCTCAACCCAGGCTGCAGGGTGTGTGTAGTCATGCCTTTACAAACCCGCAAAGTTGTTTGCCAGTCTCAGATTGCAAAATATGTTGGTACTGTTGATCCAGAGGGAGAGCGTGTTTCCTAACTCTGTTTTCTCTGTGAACCAGAGAGCGCTGTGAAATTTAGCCATGTTAGTCCACAAGCCCTCTGTGGACTCACAGATTTCATATAGTCTCTGCAGCGGCGGTGCTGTCTGCCTTATGGGAGTGTTCTGCATCTTGCCTGCACTTAAACATGTCTTGACTAAAACTACGACTCGGCAAAAATAAAATGCAACTGCTCCTCGATTCAATAAGGTTAAAGTAACAACATGACTAGCGAGGATAACTTTTTGTGTTTAAACTGCTCAACTTGCATGCTAGATTGTCGTTTTCCTTTCTCCACAGTTTTTTGAGTTTTCAGTGGATGGTGAGATCAGCTACAACACCAGAGAACCAGCCGGATGCGTCGTGGGTGACAGCGTGAGTACCTACCTGACCATTCAGCTGTGCAAAAAGCGAGGACAGCCTGTGCCCATGAACCAGAAATTTGTTTTCCGAAAGGTGAGACATAAAGCCTGTTTTTTTTTTTTTTTTAAATTGAAACAAAAGTGCAAATAGTGGGTGCGATTTTTAATATTATTCCCAGAAATTGCATTTGAATAAAAAAATATTTTATTAAATCTGGTTTGAATTTGAGGAAATCACAACATCCAAGGACTAACTGGTAATTCATGTCCAGAATGGCTCTGACGGCAGCAGCAAAGCTGTTTATTTGTTTCCCACGCAGCACGGGGAGCTGTTTAACATGTGCTGGGTGTAGCTGCAGAACACCTGTGTGTGGAGCACAACAACGCCATCTAAATGGAAATGCAGCTAAAAATGGAATGAATGTAAGGGTATGTAGGGTGGAGGAATGGGGAGACGTAGGAAAAACAAAACAAAAATATAAGTTAGGGGTTGCTGACTGTGCACTTAATGCAGCGTTGCTCCAGTCTTTTCTGTTTACAGGTTTTTTTTGACACACTATAAGTGATCCACAGCTAATCTTTGAGTTCTGAAATGGTTTTCTTTTCTTTCCAGGATGGGAGTCTGCTCCACGTCCAGAGCCAGAAGTGCATCGAAGCCGTGGACAAGACGGACAACGGGACACCAGCCCCCTCGCTGCAGCCCTGCTCTGCCAGCTCCCACCAAAAGTGGTTCTTTGAGGAGAGGATGTGAAGGGACAAACTAAACGCACATGTGGAAGTTATTCATGTTCATCCTGAAGCCAATATCCAGAAGAAGACTGTGAGTGGATTTAATTGGTAATGGATTACTTTTTACACCTGAAACGAGCCCAGATAAGGACGCCTCTCTGCGCACCTTCCTGAGTTAAACCTGTTCAGGTTGTCGTCGTTGGACCAAGAGGAAACCGTTCTGACAAGTTCCCTGAAACACACTCTAAATACACAGAACATTCAACAGATTTCACCCAGAAGACTTGATGGGCATTATTTGATAATCAGCCTAACTACATTTTTATTTAAACGAAGGGATCGATTTGCAAACGTGTGCATCCTTCTGAAAGACAACGTTTTGTTAAAATACCAGCAAAATCTGAGCCTTCTGGACTGGCCTGGTTTTTCAGAGCTCATCATCAGGTGGTGTTTGGTGTTTTGTCCTGTAGAGGGGGCTAGCGCTCCTCACTGCAACACCTCATCTTTTCTTGCTCATGGGATTTTTCAGCTGTTTTTTCCAAGAACCTTTTACAGAAAGCAATGACTACTTGATAAATTATTTACAACCAGCGGCCCAAAAACAGTCATAGATTACCGGCCGGTGCCTTACAGTTTTTTTTAATCATGTAACTACAAGAAAAAGGGAACGCTGCTGCCATATTCTGCTTTGACCGTGATTCTGCTTGATCTAAAGTCTTATTTTTTTATTTTACTGGATTCAGTATACTATTGTTATTTCTTTGTGCTGGTTAAACAATAAGCAGCTAAAAATCATAAATCATGGTCATATGTATTGCATTTACTTCACTTGGTGTCAGCTGGGATTGTTTTCCATGTCAGGGCTTCTTTTTAAACTAAAATGATTTTGAGTTTATCGACTTTAAACCTGTTGAGAGGGAATAATGACATCATGTCACATGTCAGCTCAGAGCAAAGAGCGTGACTCTTGCAGGACATAAATACTATGACAGTATTTTTGTAATTTGGACCAAGAGATTTCTTCATGTCGTCTCTGTGAGATGGATGATGAGCAGTTGTATCTGCACAAGCATGGAGGTCTTTCCTTGAGAGTACGTATTTACTCTTGTGGGTTGTGCAGCATTCATCCTTCAGAACCGGACATCTTCTAGATGCTTGTGAACCGGGGTGATTAGTGTGTGTGTGGCTCCCCCTCAGGTTACAGTGAAGTTTGACAGTTGTTGGCATGCCAGATGGTTTCCTGATTGATTTCTTTGTCCTCTCTCTATTCTCCATCACCTATTTTTTTCTTCTTCTCTGCATGTGAGAGGTGCACAGTAGAAGACTTTATCTTTTGGACTCCGGTCACGTGGAGCACTTTCATACCCTCCAGCGTTTGACTTTCGAAGTACAGTTCTGACAGCAGCAGCAGATGATGGAGCTGACTGAATGAAGCTGTTTGCGACCCCTTACTATTTACCTTCACAAGCTCTCGGCCCATCCCGCTCAAAAAGACTGCTGTTAGGAGCTAATGCTAAAAGGACCATCATGCTGAAATAGACTTTCAGTATTGATTCAGAGTGTATACTTACAAGGCGATGAATGGAGCAGTTTTTAAAGTAGCACCGCTGTGAATCGGAATGAGAATTCCTTCATTTGCCAATGAATGTAGACGGACGCGCGATGCTGTTGCAGGAACTTGATAACATCTGTATGTGCTGGCCTGCGTTCTACGAGCCTAACGATGCAGCATTAGATTGATTATGTGCTGTTCTGTACACACTTAAAGATTTATTGCACTGCACGCAGCGTTGGAAGACAGTACTACGAGACGGTGATATTGAGTCCAAGAGAAGAACAAAATGAGTTCCAAGCTCACTGAAATATGGACGCAATTACTGGGCTTGGGTTCCCTGTGGTCCATAAGTAAGCTTTTTGTTAGGGTTATGAGTTGTTCATTGCTAAGTGCTAAGTGAAGTGGACCAAATGACCAGTGGGTACAATATTGTTTATAGTAGGAGGGAAGAAGCATCTGTCTCACAATTGTCTGTTGTGTTCTGAGGATAAAATGGACTCTATGCACCAGTCAGCCATAACACTGAGACCACTCACAGGTAGAGTGAGCTTGTTGCTATGCCCACCTCTTATTGTGTGAATGCTTATTTACTATACTGTACTATATATTTACTATAGTCCTACTGTACGTTTTTCAGTATCTAACTTCTACTAATTTCAACTTCTTTCTGCTATTTTTAGCTACTTTTCAGCTGTTTTCTGCTTTCTTCAGATAATTTCCACTTTGTGTTCTTTCTGCTTCTTTCAGCCTAATTGGGAAAACTTGTGGTCATTCTGCTTCCTTCTGCCAATTTAAGCTTCTTTTTGCCTTTTTAGCTATTCGGCTGTTATTTGTGTGTGTGAAAATTTCAGATCTTTTCATATTATTTAAACTTTTTGTGCTCATTTCAGATTCTTTCAGCCTAATTGTGCACAATTGTGCTCTCTTCACTTCCTTCTAGTAATTTAAGCTTAATTATGTCTTAGCTACTGTTCAGCTGTTTTTGCTTAAACAAGCAAAAATATTGAAATATTTCAGTTGTTTTTTTTATTTTTATTTATTTTTTTCAGATGAGTTCCACTTTTTGGTGCTCATTTTCCACTACATTCAGCCTAACTGGATAAAATTGTGCTCTCTCCACTTCCTTCTGCTTCTTTCAGCTTTTTTTAGCTACTTGTCAGTTTTTTATTGCTAATTTCAGCTTTTTTTTAGCTAAATTCCTAATTTTTGTGCTAATTTCTGCTTATTTAAACCTTTTTCTGCAACTGTGTTCTTTCTGCTTTCTTCTGTGAACATTGGCATATTCTTCAATTTCAGCTACATTTCAGCATGTTTTTAGCTAATTTCAGCTGTTTTTCTGCAATAAGCAGTCGCACTGCATTTTTGTAGGAAATGCAATTTCGCAAGTTCACATTGGTGTTAAAGCAAAACTCAACACCCATCTGTTAGCAGTTGTATAAAAAAGCAACAGTCATGGAGAAACAATAACTAGCTATTTGCACCAGGAAAAGTTGAGTTGTATTTAAGGATTCAGGCGAGCAGCTCTTCACTAACGTATCTCACAGCTGCTGGAGACCAGTTTGTGAACAACCCTTGTCTCCAGAATGTCCTGCAGCCTTCGTAGGGTGGGTTCCCTTTCCCGTTCCTTCGCACGAGCTGCAGAGGTGCTTAGTCACATCCTTTGAATTTTAAACGTGTTCTAAAAATTACTGCAACATAATTTGTCTCTTGATTTTGTTGTGAGAGTCTCCAACTGATCTCAAGACCACGAGAGCTGCTCAGCAGCTGCCAAGGTGTGCGCAGAGCAGTTCGAGGAAGGCAGTAAAGGTGCACATGTTAGAATTCAGTTGCACAAAAATAAACTGGCCACTCTGTTTGCTGGTTGCTCTTTTGCAAACACTCAGAATTCAGTAAGGCTGCAACAAAAAGAGTTGCCAACTAGTCTTCAGCAGTCACAGCCCAGGGAGATGTTACTACCTATAGCTGTTGTGTGCAGCCTCCGCCATTAAATAGTCTTTATTTTAACAACAGACAGAAAATGTGGCAGTCTGAAGAAGGGTGTAGTGCTCCAAATGTGCATTAAAAACATGCTTTTTCTGTGTTCATATATTTGTTTTTTTTTTAATCTTCCAAAATGACCTGTGCAATATTGGACAAATGGTCATATTGTTATGGCTGGCTGGTGTAAAACGGGACTGATCAAGTCTTGATTGTTAAGCACTTGGATAGAAATATTTGAAGAGTCTGTGGTGCTGCCTTGTATCTTGTACAAAGCAGAGAGCAGGTTAATTGAGATGGACAGAAAACGGTTCCTTTGGTGCAGCGCTCCGGCTCTACCCTCCTTACAGCTCGAGCGGTGTACAGTTATTACATGTTAATAATAATAAAAAAAGAAAAAGGTTATTTATTGTTCCTGTGTTGCCATCTGTTTTCCAACCTTGTTTCCCACATCGTTAGCGTGATATTGTTTTATATGATAACTTAACGTGGAACATTGATCCGTTTTAGTTGCTGCTTTGGGGTCGTATCTCTGCGTCGGGTCTCGTGGAGGTTTTCTGTCAATCAAACCTGGATCATAAATATTTTCCTGGCTTTGTTGGAGCTCTGTCACTTGTAGAGCTGTTGACGTACTGGTGCAGATTTACAACATATATATTTGAGGCCTTACGTTGCATTTAAGTTGAGATTGTTTGGGCATTTTTGCATAATATACTGGTACTTATTTTTTGAAAATAAATAAATAAATGGACTACAGTACTTTGAATGTCTGCCTCTTCTGTAGCGAATTAGATCAAATTTAAACCAGATAAATTGTAGTTCTAGTGAAAATGCAGTGTGAACGCATATTGCTGAAGAACGTGCTGAAAAACAGCTGAAAATAGTTTTTTAAAAAAGCATGCTGAACTGTAGCTGAAATGGGAGCACAAGCCTAAGTTGACAGAAGAAAGCAGAAAGAACACATTTGCTGAATTTGGTTTAAATAAGCAGAAATTGGCACAAAAAATGTAAATTAGCTAAAACTGGAATTTGTTTGGAAAATGCTGGATAAATAAAGGGTAAATGAAAAAAATATTTTTTTAAGCTGAAAAGTACCTGAAAAGGCATAAAGAAGTTTAAACTACCAGAAGGAAGTCAAAACAGCTGAGATGAGCTAAAAATGTGGAATTAGCTGAAAAATCTAAATTTAGCACAAAACGGCTAAAAGTATAGCTGAAATTAATAAAGCCTAGCTGAACCTAGCTGAAAGGAACATATCAAGTTTGATATTAGCAGAAAAAAGTTAATTTGAACGTAGCAGAAACTACCACAAAAAACTTGAATTAATCTGAAAACAGCTGAAATTGGCTAAAAAAAGTGCTAAAAAACAGTATCTGAGAAGGTAGAACAAGCTTAACTTAGCAGGAAGAATGCAGAAATAACATGTTTGCCCAATTTGGCTGAAAGAAACAGAAATGAGCATGAAATTTGGAAATTATCTGAAAAACAAAAGCCTGAAATTAGAAAAAAAAAAAAAAAAAAAAACCTGCTGAAAAGTAGCCAAAAAGGAAGAATGAAGCTTAAGTTACTAGAAGGAAGTGGAGAGAACACAGTTTTTGCTGAATTAGGCTGAAAGAAAAAAAAAAAATGTTGAAATGAGTGCAAAAATGTGGAATATGCTGAAAAAACCAAACATAAAAACAGGCAATAGTAGCTGAAATAGTAGAAAAGGCTGAAACTTGCAAAAATAAGCTGAAATTACCAAAACAAGCTGACATGAACAAAAAGACATTAGAAGAAGCCCAAACGTATTGTAGTTGTCAAAGAATCTGAAAGGAGCATAAAACAGCTGAAATTAGCTGATTTAAAAAAAAAAATGCTCAAGGAAGCTGAAGCAGAACAAAATGTGACAGGAGCAGGAAAAGGTTGTAAACACATCTAAATATTTGAAGGAGGTAAAATGAGCTCAATTCATTTTCTATTCAGAACAGGCTAAATATTTCAAAAAGCTAAAGTTTCTCCAATACCAAAAGTCACAACAGGATTGTCCTGAAAAAGCTGAACGTTTTGATAAATGATTTGTTGAACTCAATTGAAAACTGAGGAACGAGAAAGATGCTGAAAAACATATGGAAGCAAAACGGATGACAACAGTGAACGCTTCATGAACATTCACACAAACATAAAGATTTCTTAATTCTGTGGCATTTATTAAACTGTGACTCATCTCTGCTGATTAAAACAGGCTATTGTCCACGTTTAGCTGCTGGAGAAGATGTTCAGAGGATAATGAGATGGGAAAAGTCTGGATATTAGATTGTGTGGGGGGGTTGGAGGGGTATGTAAGTTCTTTCGAGCATATCTGATTGGGCGGGTCAGCAGCTGGTGAAAAGTTGTGCGAGAGCCAAGTCTTGTTTCCTCTGGTGCAGACACTCTGCCATCTCTGGTGACGCTCATCTCTTCCTCTCACGTCTCTTACAATCTGCTGACTTTTTAAAATTGATACAAAAGATTTAATGAATACAAATTTATTAAAAGTGAAATTCTGTTTATTTTTGGCTCGGTGCAAGAAATAAGGACCGTTTGTGCCCCACTGAAGGCGCCACATGCGTCAAGCTGCTTTCCTTCTCGCACAGAATGCAATGTTCTGATGCAAAGACGCCAAAAAACAAAACAAAAAAAACCTTAACATTTGTGACAAATGCTTCGTAGCCACCACACACACGGCTGCTTCTTGGTAAAACTGAAAAGCACTGCGCAGAGGACTGTGATATCTCCCCATATTTTAGGATCTGCATTAAAAATCACACTTTTTCACCCCAAAACTCCACAAATGCTTTCTTTTGTTGCAGCCTTATTATTTTCATTCAGTGCATAGATGTCTCCACACCCCACATGTGTCTTTGATGCTGATGCAAAACAAGGCTCCCCTGCGGTGCAAGTCATTGGAGATGCTGAGGCTTGGGTTGTCAGGGAGCAGGAGAAGCATAGGAGGAGCTGCACGTTCACACACACACACTGATTGGAAGCCATTTCCACACCGCATGTCGTTTGGCTTTATGTAATAACTCCCTCCCTCCCTCAATACCCAAAGGAGCTGAGGAGCCGTGGATGTTGGCAGCGTAGATGACACACTTTCACTTTCGGAGGGACTCGCATTTGGTGCAGATAAAAACATTTGAGGTCCAGATTCAAAGAAAGAATCCCGTTTGTCACCACTGACTGAGAGCTGATGCTAAATTTACTCTCCCGTCATTAGTCAAGTCTCTAATAATTATCTATTGTCGAGCTTGCAGCAGAACGGTTCTGCAGTTATTTGTGCCGGTGCACAATCCCTTTCTTTTGGCACAGTACATTATTGTGTGAACACTTATGGAGCATGCACACTGTTGGGAGCCATTTCTCTTCCGTACGGTTTTCAGCATATTTCTCGTTCCACAGTTTTTGTGCTATTTCAACAAATTGTATATCAAAACGTCATGCTCGTTCAGAGGGTGCGTTGACTGTTGGTGTCGGTGCAAACTTTAGCTGTTTGAAATATTTAGCCTTTGCTGCCATTTTATTTCTCATAGAAAATTAACTGAGCTCATTTTTACATTCTTCAAATCTTTAGCTCTGTTTACAACCTTTTACTGCTCCTTTCACATGTAGTTCTGGTTCAGCTAGTGCAAATTTAACCTTATTTCAGCTACGGTACTTTTAGCTAATATTAACTTTTTTTTCTCCAGCCGTTTTTCTGCTACTTCTAACTTCTGTCTGCTACCCACCAAAGTCCTTGCTCAATAATCCTTTCTGACAATTTCAGGTTATGCTCCTTTCAGCTTATTGCTGCAAGTTTCAGCTTTTTCTACTATTTCAGCAACTATCGAACCGTTTTTATGGTAATTTTAGCCTTTTCAGCTAATTCCACATTTGTGACACTCATTTCAGCTGTTTTAAACCTAATTCAGTAACGATGTACTCTCCTCTGCTTTCTTCTGCTAATTTAAGCTTGTTCTTCCTTTTCCGCTGCCTTTTTTTTTTTTTTTTTTAGCATTTTGTAGCAAATTTCAGCTTTCAGACAAATTCAAATTTTCATGGTAATTTCTGCTATTTTCAGCCTAATTATCTTCTTTATGCTAATTTCTACTTGTTATGCTTCTTTCAGTTTTTTCTGTTAGTTTCATCTTTTCTGCAGCTATTTTTAGCTATTTTTTTCCACTAATTTCAGCATTTTTTTTTTTAGCAAATTTCCTAAGTTTTGTGCTATTTCTGCTTACCGTATTTAAACCTAATTCAGCAAATATGTGTTCTTTCTGTTTTCTTCTGCTAATTTAGGCTGGTTCTTCCATTTCGGCAGTTTTTTCAGCTGTTTTGTGCTCCCTTCAGCTTATTTCGGCTAACTACAACATTGTTGTGCTTCTAACTTCTTGCTAATTTCAGCTTACTACTTGCTCCTTTCAACTTTTTTCTCATAGTTTCAGTTTTTCTGCTATGTCAGCTACTATTTAGCTGTTTTATGCTAATTATAGCTTTTTTAGCTAATTCCACATTTTTTAGCTCTTTTCAGCTCTTTCCACTCCCTTCTCATTGCCTTCTTTCTGCATTTTCAGCTACTTTTCAACAATTTATTTGCTGATGTCAGACTTTTTTAAAGCTAATTTCCATATTTTTGTGTTTTTCTACTTATTCAAACCAGTAGTGTATTCTTGCACACAAAACAGTCAAAGTAAAATGAGTGTTTTAAGGCTCCACAACACCAGCACTGATATAAATAGAAACTATACCCTGGAGTGTTGTAAAAATGGAAACAAAAGATATTTATCCAAATACTTTGGAGTCAGTTTTTTACATATGAGCTTCGGCTTAGAGCACGTTTCAGCTGAAAGCCACTTCGGTGTAGGGTCACACTCATCTAATCCATGTAAAAGCAGCCAAAAGGCAAAAACTTGTTGCCATTTTGCCGAGCCTTGTTGGAGTTAGCTAAAAGTCTGCCAAGTGCTTATTTTATCATTTTAAAATGGTTTCAATGTCTTTTTAAAGTCGAATGTTTGATGAATTAAAACAAGTAGGTGGTAAGAGTTGACTTTTAACCTGAAAGCTTGTTTTGGAGCTCACATTTTTTAAATCAACTGTCACAATCAGAGCAGAGTAAATTAGCACACTGTAGCTTTGTAAAGGGCATCCATTGTTAGACAAGTCCATCAGTGTCTCAGTTGTCCATTACTTACATTTGACATAATTCTGGACCAAGGGGGATCTGCTGCAAACTGGTGGATGTAACGGGAAGTGTGTGTTCATGCACAAGGTGTTATTGCTGTTTTTTCCCCACTCAGCTTTTTATCCATGCTGTCAGAAGGGACTGGCAGATACTGTCCATAACCACAAGATGGACTGTTCATGGACGGTCCTTTTTGGACTAAGGCTCATTTACAATGGACTGAGGCAACGTGGCAAACTATGTTGTCAGACAAATTAAAAGGTGAGTTGTTTTCTGGAAAACATGGGTGCCACATCCTTTAGACTAAAAGAGGAGAGGGACCATCTGGCTTTATTTTACAGTCCAGTTCTCTCTGATGGTATGGGGGTGTATTATTGCCTATGGCCTGGGCAGTCTACACATCTGGACAGGCACTGCAGAGAAGTACCACCAGGTTTTAGAACAACATACTGTATTCTCTCATATCGGTGGTCACATAAACGTAGCTCCTTTTTTATTTTTATTTTTATTTTGCTACCATAAATTTAAAAATTATTTTGTTTTTTCCCCAAAATGATACACTTTCTTACTTTAGACAATTAATATTTACTATGCTCCAATCTGACTAAAATGTGGATTTATGAGATTTCTTTAAGGTTCTGATTTTGTTTTCATGACCAAACCTAGACTTAAATGTAGTTATTGCACATGGTATAATTTACACTAAATTGTAATATAAACCTTTTTTTTTTTTTTTTTTTTTTTTACCAGACTTTGTAAAAAAATGTGGCACAATGCAGATCTTGTGTGTTAATTGTGGTGACACTGCAGAATGCAAATGGGTTTAATTAGAAGAAACATTTCCGCTGTGAGAGTGGAGAACAGTCTCAGCACATGTTACACTTGTCCACAAAAAAAAAAGAGTTTATCTTCTCTCACTCACAGAGCCCTGAAAACGTCTTATTTCTAATGTAGATAACATGAATGTTGATTTAAATAGGAAACGAAACAGCTCTCGGGTCTGTGTGCTGAAATTGCAAATTCCAATGTTTGTCCATAAAGATGATCTCATTCTCCATCTTTTGATGTTAAAGCTTGTTGAGGACATTTGGTAGAAATTATGTATTTTTGCTAAAGAGAACACTGGAGTCATGTTGGTTCGCAACCTGACAGTGTGATTTTTCACAGCCTCCTCTAGAGTAGCCTGCGCTAACAGAATATGTCTTAAATCCTTCAAGATAAATATCCTGATGCATGCTCAATCATCCAATTCTAATCCAATCTAATTTGTTTTTCCCAATCCTGATGATGTTGATCTTCTGTGCTGGTCCATCCTTTTGGTCAGTGGCTCTTTAGTTTCTCCGATATAAGACTGATCACAGCCCTCCTGACACTGAACAGCATACACAATATTACTGTGTTTGTGCCAGGGAGAAGATCTACATCATCAGGCCAGGACTCTGCGGTCTACACTCATCTCCAGGCCAGCGGTCACTCTTTCAGGGATGA
>JARVLU010000583.1:13905724-13918641 GCA_031762415.1 Simpsonichthys santanae | reverse complement strand
ATATATACTGTATATATCAGGTGGTGGTTGATACCACGCCGCCTTCATCATCATGTATTTTGGTTTACAGTGCTATACAAATGTGATTACCAACAAATCAAAGACAAACTGTAGATTATAATAACATACATAATAATTCAGTGATAAAGGAGGAAATTAAAAAAATAAAGGAATGTAAACAAAATGCTAAAGCTCCCAGAATTGCCCTCAGTCATCATCTCAGCTTTCAGCTACATGGAGACAAAACTGGGTTCTTATAGACAGCTGTGATCAAGTTGTTGTCATAGTTACTAAAATAAAATTATTTAAAAAAAATATGTTACTTAACTCTTACAATAAGGCTAGTTTAAAGTTGGATAAGAAGGAAAGTCCGCAGATAAAAGTGGTGTCATCTGTACAGAATACACTTGGACGCCAGCTGTTAGGAAAAAAAAAAAAAAACAGAAAACCTACAACAAGCAACAAAATAAAAACAACAATTGTAACTTACGGTAAAGTTTGTAACAACCTTCGAAGGTTGAAGAAGCCAGAAATCTATGACTCCCCTCTTTACAAATACACGAATAAAACGGTGTTTTAAAATCGTATCATTTAAATCTTCTGTTTTATAAAGATTTCCGTTGTTACAACAGTCCTTCCTAAAGAACTGCTCCCCAACGCCAGGAACAAACAACATAAGCCCCTTCCACTTCCTGAAAGTAACTCCGCCTACCACATCAAACAGCCAATCAGAAGAAAGAATGGTTCCTACAACCAATAGCGTTTTGAAAATCAAAGGAGGTGGAAATAAGGAACATCCCTTGCACAATGCACACAAGACCCTTCTTGTCATACTTATAATGAGGAAACAAAAGTTTTTATTCTCTTGTCAGCACTTTTGGTTTCCTTCTGAGGAAAAAATAAATCTAGCTGAAATTTTTGTTTTCGTTATTTGTTCAAATCCTTCTAACCTGTACCACATTGTTTAGATTTTTGTAAGTCTGTAACTTTTTATTGTAGTCAACAGGTGATTTTTTTTTCCTATACTGTATAAAATATATTTTGTCTCATGAAAGTTAAAGAATTGGATTTTAACACATCTTTACTTTTTTATTTGAGGACTGTTATACGCATATCTTTAAACAATAGGTTGTAGATTATTCTTTATCATTCAACATTTATTTAGGCAGGTTAATCACACTGAGCCTCCAGGACTCATTTACAAAAGAGACCTGGCTACAAACAAAGAATAATGACAACAGAAACAGTAGATTTTCCTTGGACAATCAACAATAGACAATCAATCATAAGAGAGAAATACAGATTTTTTGTTTTGTTTTACAAGTTAAAACAAAAATGTCAAAGTAGCAAAACAGACAGATTATAAGGCAAATGTAGAAAATCAAAAACAGGAACATGTCTGCATTGGTTTTTGCCAGGATTCCAACAGATTCTTAAAGCCATTTAGAGAAGTCAAGGTCGAGAGCTTCAGATCTTTTTGTAAGATATTCCAGGAAGCAGGAACTCATCAACCACTGGACAGATTTTAATAAAACTCTCAAAAAGTAATCTTTAGCTTTTCACCTACAAAAGACTAACTTTTGTAATCAACCCTATTCAAGATGGCCGCCCCAGCTAATTCGTTCATTCAACCTTTTATTTATGCAGGTTAACTGCACTGAGCCTCAGGAACTCATTTTGATCAACTCTTGAACATATCAGAATGCTTAAAATCAGTCATTTTTAGTTCTGCAGGGCTATGCCAGCAGTTCTGCTGCACATCCTGACAATCCCCGAGAGCTTGTTCCTGTTTCTGCACGTCAAAAGTCCAAAACAACAGATGAAGGTGAAAATTAAAAGAGACTCAATAAAACAATTAAAGCGTTCTCAGAAAAGTTGAATCAAGATTAAAACCACTTTAGTAAACTTACTGAACTCAGAAGGCAGAATGTCTGAGTTTCAGTCATGACAATCAAGTGAAATGGCCACTGAAGTCAGAAATTCAACTTGAAGTTGGAAGTTTCTCACCAACTTTGTGTTTAAAATCCAATATGGCTGCCCTCAAGCAACAGAATGGGGATAGCTGCAGTTACAAACAGTTTACTCACCCGTCAGGCTGTATTTAATGAAATTTGTCCCACAAAGGATGTGTAGAACCTCTGCTACTATTTGACTTGATAAACCTGGCGCCAGAGCACAGCAACGAGCAAATCCCACTAACTTTCCAACTTAAGTTTAATTAAGTTTGGCTTGAAGTAATTCCCAGATCCAAGTTCCAACTTCTGAGGTAACAGGATGCAGCGCTGCTCTTTTCAAATTAAACTTCTGATTTATTTAAAAGGCCTACATTCTTAAGTACAAGAGCTAAAATCTACATTTATACACACGAGCGGCATATTAAGAATCATGGTTGCTAATGTAATACAGTATGGTATAGTAATTAAAAGATAAAACGTCTTTGAAACGTGTTGTCTGTCAGGTGTGGGCCTTTTTTTTTAAACAACCTAATTTAGATCAAGAGGCATCTCAAGGAACATCAAAGGAACCCGGATACATCGAAGCTCGCTGTGTCACAGAAAAAGGGGGGGGGGGGATGTGTTCATTATGCAAATGAGTTATGTCTGCATTTTAGACCGAGTTAAAAACATCTAAAAATGGATTTTGGATACGGAGCAGGAGATGCGGCAGCAGAGACGCAGCAGATTTAAGGAAAGTCGGATAAAAAAAAAAAAAAAAGAGGCAAAAACCAGGAGCGTTTTCATCTCTGGAGGAAACCTGTGTGCGTTCAGGCTTTTCTTGAATGTAAAGTACGTGTCGGTGTGCTCGGCGTGTGCATTAATAGACAAGGTTCCCATAGAAACACCTGCCGTTTTTTCTCCAAATAAACATGCAGACTTGAGGCACGTTTCTTTGAAGCCCTATTACCCTTCATGCCTCCTGTTTGATCCTCAAGGCAACCAGCAGTACTTGTATTACATCGTCCCTTGTTCCCTCTTTAATTTCTCCCCCACCGCCCTCACCCTCTGATGGGTAGTGATGGAAGTCTGCTTTGTGCTGCAAAGATTGTGTCAAGCATCGTCATAAAGATGCCTTAATTTCGGCCGAGAACCCTCAGCGCTGTCACGTCCACTAATTTTTATGCGAGAGATTGATTAACCCTCAAGTGCATGCAGCCATTTTTATCATTTGAGCAGCCACCACTTTCTGGGGGGTAACGTGGTGCATTTCTCTCTCGTTCGCTCCAATAAACCTTTTGCACTACTGATTAACCACGTGCACAAAATAAATGTTACATGTTCCCTTGGTAATTTCTTAAACCTATACACCATTTATGATAGTCCATCCATCTGTACGTCCATCCATTAATCCATTCATTATCTTGACCCGCTTCTTCCTTTTTGGGTTGTGAGGGTCACCGGTGCTCCGACTACCACTGTGCAAGAGGCAGGGAGCACCCTGGACAGGTCTCCAGTCCATCACAGGGACAGAGACAAGCAAGACAAACAACCACTCACTCTCTCACTCGCACCTATAGGGGCAATTTAGAGTCACCAATCAGACTAACATGCATGTTTTTGATCTGTGGGAGGAAACAGGAGTACCCGGAGAAAATCCACGCAGCACGGAGAGAACATGCAAACTCCATTCAATATCGTCCCTGGTCGGGATTTGGACCAGCGACCCTCTTGCTGAATGAAAACAGCTCTACCAGCTGTGCCACCAAGTTGGTGTGCGAGTACGAGCATGAACTCTGAGCAGATCATGTGAGATTGCACATAATATTTTCAAGGTTTGGCCAAAATGTCTGCAACTCCTGTCATTTCTCAACTTGTGATCTTTGTCTAAAACTTTAGCATGAATGTAATACTAAACCATTATTTAAGAAATAAAATGTCAGTTTGAACAGAATAATTTTATGGCTTTTTGAAGAAGCTCAATTCTCTCAAGGATTTCCATGTATTTTTATTTTTATTTTAAAACATTGAACCCTCAATCGTGTTAAAGTCAACTCTGTGCAAGTCTTCAGTTGCTTCTGTCGTTTGCTTTAAAAGAGCCAAACTATTTATCTTGTCTAATTTAGCTAAAAATGTTCAGAGTTTGTTTAAACCACCTAACATCAACCTATGAACCATTCTAAAACAGACGCCTAACTCAAGGGATGGACGTTGCGATTAGCAGCTATATATTTACTTTCACTTTTTAGCTTTGTATTAGTGAGAATTCAAGTGGGACTATTGTCTAATACTCTGAAAAAGTGCACAATGTTTGTTTCAACTCCTGCTCCAGGATAAATACAAGAAGGAAAGAAGAGAGCGTTGGATTTAATCTGCCTCTAACTTCCTCTGAACGGGGCCCAAACTGCATGACAAAGTCTGAGTCGCTCTTCGTCTAATCTGCTGATTTGGCCCTGGGTGAGATTAAGGGTTATGGTTTTAAATGAGAACGAGCGCGAGAGAAAACGGCACGAGAGTTAAGACGATGGAGCAGCGCGAGCGCACACAAAGAGGGATGAGGGAGCGCAGCTGAGTTGATTAAAAGAGCTGGAAAAGGAGGGAGAATTGTTTGGAGGACATCACACAAGAATATGGAAGAAACCGCTTGAGTAAATTTTGGGCTGTTCGAGGAGAAGCTTCTGGATGTGCACAAGCTCCGACAGATAGCAGACGTCTAAGTGTCCTGCTTTCTTTTATTGGAGCTTTTGGCAGCACATTTCTTTACCACTTCCATTAACGCCTCTAAATTATTTCTGTGGACCCAAACTGTAACAGTTTAAATCGTCAGAGCAGACCTACGATGCTTTTACACATCAGAAGATTAAAGGTTATTCCCTTATGCAGCCAGTGTCTCATAGGTGAACATAAAATATACAAATTAAGACATTTTATTATAGTGTTTGCACTTTAAGTTCAAGTTCAAGTCAATTTTTTTGTCATTTACATCCCATGTTACATGAGGTGGAACAAAATTATGTACAGAGAGTCCCAGTTTCATCCAACACTAGCAAAAATATAAAGTGTAAAAAGAAACAGTATACTGTATAAGATATACACTAAACACTAATAATGTAAAATATGACATAACGGTATAATACAGTTATAATATGGTATAATACAATACAGTACAATATGTTGTAATGGTATAATACAGTACAATACAATATGACATAATGGTATAATACAATACAATATGGTATAATGGTATAACATAGTTATAATATGTATACTGTAATACAATACAGCATAATGGTATAATGGTATAATACAATACATTACAATACAATATGGTATAATGGTATAATACAATATGATATGGTGTAATGGTATAATACAGTTATAATATGGTACAATACAGTACAGCATAATGGTATAACTCAATACAATATGGTATAATGGTATAACATAGTTATAATATGTATACTGTAATACAATACAGCATAATGATATAATGGTATGATACATGATACAATACATTACAATACAATATGGCACAATGGTATAATACAGTTATGATATGGTATAAAACAATACAATATGGCATAATGGTATAATACAGTTATGATATGGTATAAAACAATACAATACAACATAATGGTATAATACAGTTGTGATATGGTATAATACAATACAATACAGCATAATGGTGTAATACAGTACAGTACATTCATCCATTATCTGTTACCCGCTTCTTCCATTTTGGGTCACGGGGGTTGCCGGTGCCCATGTCCAGCAATCACAGTGCGAGGGGTGGCGTACACCCTGGATGGGTCGCACGTCTGTTTGACATGGCCAAAACAATACAATATTGTATGATACAATACAATATGGCATAACAGTATAATACAATACAATATGGTATAATACAATATTTCATAACAGAATAATACAATACAATATTGTATAATACAATACAATATGGCATAACAGTATAATAAAATACAACATGATGTAATACAATACAATATGGTACAATACAATATGGCATAACAGTATAATACAATACAATACGATATAATACAGTTTCAAGCATTTTTTTATTTTTTATTTATTGGGGGGTGGGGGGGCAGGGGGGTGCATCAAAGGGAAATTGTTTGTTCTAACATGAATGAGTGGAATCCTTTTAAGATTTTTTTTTCACCTGCTCTAATTTCTAGTTAACGTGCTGGTAAATGACTCCTTCTCTCACCCCCTCCTTATTTCGCAGCTCTGTTTGTCCTACCTGGTCAGGCCTATTCTTCTGCTTCACATCTGCCATAAGCACAGTGGTAGCACAGGTTGTTTAGCTCTGACTCAAACCTCGGCCTTCTGCCTGGATGACAGTGTTTTCATGCTGCACAGTGTAAACAGACCGCAGCATCTCTGGAGTTCTTTCATGTTTATGCAATTTAGTCTTTTGTATGAATGCTGATTTTATCTTTGAGATCACTTTAAACACTTGAAAAACCTTCAAATTACTCCAGCATACTTCTAGTGCTGGTAATGCTAATTCTACCTGTGCCAATTCTACTAATGCTAATGCTAAATCTACTAATCTAGCTAGTATTTTACTACTTTTAGTTTGAGCATAGATTCAGTTTCAGCAGATTTTGAAGTCATTCTGCACTCGATTTTCCCGCAGCGTTTTTGCAACAAAAAGGCTTTTTCTCAATATTTTTAAAAATATTTTGCACGTTTCATTTTTTTTTTGTGCCGATTAAAAAATTTATGTAGACATATCTGGCTCTCCTTGCTCAATCTAAATTCCTCTGTCATTTTGTTTCGTGTGCAACAAAAGCAACAGTTCAGATCTTTTAAACATGGGTTTCTAAGAAAAGTTTATAAATACTTCATAACTTACCAGTTGTTGCTGTAGAAAACTTTACAATGGTCTCAGGATGAATAAATAGTTTAATTCTGACTGGACTGACAAGTGAACAGCTGGAACATCAGGATAACGTGAATTAGTTATAACCCTTTTCACAAAACTTCACTTCAAAAAAATCTTGACTATCCCTTAAGGGAATATAATAATAACGATATGATATAGAAGGAAACATAACGTTTACTGACCACACAGTGCAAGAGATGTGCAAAATGCTGCGTGCGAACGAACATGAATTTTAAAAACCTGTGAATTTTGTTGAAACATTCTTTAATCTGCTCTCAGGATAAATTTATGTAAAATAAAGCAACCACTCATGAGCATGGAGATTTAAGACGTGTTTAAAAAACAGGACGTTTCTGCTGCAGCGCTCGTGGCAGATGGGAAGGAAGCACGTTTGTTTTTATCAAGCTTCTTCCCCCAGTTTGATTTATTCAGTCAACATCCTGGAGACATGTTGAGGTGCTAAGAAAAAAAAAAAACACTAAAAGAGAAACTAAAGGAGAATAAAATGACGAGACGATGCGAGTTTAGGAGATCACACACACACCTGAACCCAGCTAGAGGGGCCCCTCTTTGGCAGCTGAGGCTGCAGTTGTGACACACACACACATCGACACACACACACACACACACTCCTCCCAACAAGCCGGGTCTCGTTCCACACCAGTGGCCAAAAAGATGGGCACTGCAGCTGACACTTGTGCCTGAGAGAGGAAGCGCACAACGCAGCCAGCTCCAAACAGAACAATAAATGCATAAATACAATAAATTTACAACTTATTTTGAACAAATGCAAGAATTAAAACTGTGTTAAAACTGTTTTAATTGAGCCTGCTGTGAGCTGTGGCTTCTGAACGTAGATTTTGTAATCCTCACTGACCGGGTCTGGAAACAAATTCACCATTTTCATGGTTTTAGTTAACCTGCCTAAATAAAGGTTGAATAGTTAAAAAAAACAATAATAATAATCCTAACCTTTAACTTGTTTTCTTTTTCTACTGCTACAGCTTTAAATTTTATTATCGCTTGAAACAAACATGATAGTGATGCTATTTAGCATTTCAAGTTCAAGTTGTGTTTATATGTTATATGCAAAGTTAACAGTATGAAATGCTCAGGATGAGAAGAACCAGTTTGACTTAGTAAAACAAAACAAAACAAACAAACAAAAAAACAACAACAAGAAAATACTAAAACATTTAGTAAAGGTACCAAAAAGTGAAAGAGTAAATATGATAGTTACAAGAGCCTAAAGAGAACTAGTAAACAACATGGTAGAATGCAACAGTGCAAGTAGGATGAGTTTTTTTTAATAAATATTTCACATAGTGATATAAGCTAAAATGCACATAATATATATTGCACTTAACTAACATGTACTACACAGGTTGTGACAGGTTATTGCACAGGTAGTGAGTGACACTGAGACTGAATTATGTTGGTAAATTTATAACATACATGATACAGTCACGTGCATGGCATGTGTGTGAGAGAACGGTTTTAATTTTAATGAAATTTTAATTTGAAAATTAGCCTGTGGCTAGAAAACCTTTATACAAGACAACGGTTGCGTCGTTTTTATCATGTAACACTTTATTGTGTTGTCCTTGTTCAGATAAACTTGAATGAACAAAGTGCAGCAGCAACAAACATATTAGCTGTTGCAGCTAATATTAGTCATATCAGTTGATACAGATGTGGCTCGGTGCAACGGTTCTGCCAGCTGTTCAGTGGTATTTATTGAGAGTTCAGTCAGACTCCTGTATCGTCTGCCTGAGGGTATGGAAGAGTCCTTGTGCTGGGTGGGTGTGGTCCTTAATGATGCTGCGTGCTTTACACAGACATCAGCTGTGGTAGATGTCCTGGATGGTGTGGAGACTGCAATCAGTGATGTCCTCTGCTGTTTGCACCACCCTCTATAGTGCTTTCCGGCTCTGACTGGTGCAGTTCCTGTACCACCCTGTGATGCAGCCTGTCAGCAGGCTCTCAATGGTGCACCTATAAAAGTTATTGAGGATTCTGGTGTTTGTACCAAACTTCTTCAGTTTTCTAAGAAATTAGTCTTTGTTGGGCTTTCTTGACCACAGTGTCTGTATGTAAAGTCCAGGACAGATCCTCAGACTGCCAATTCTCACCGCCTGTGGTCTGTTGGTGAGGAAGTCCAGTATCCAGCAGCAGATGGACTTCTCCAATGCCCAGTGTGGTCAGATTGGAGACCAGTTTGGAGGGGATTATGGAGTTGAATGCTGAGCAGTATGGAAGCAAATAAGTTACATATTTCATATTAAAATTGATTAATAGAAATGCTTTTTAGTATCAAGATTCACATCTGTGCCTCCCTCCCCGACACCATGGACCCCTACAGTTCACATACAGAGTAAACAGGTCTACAGATGATGCTATTGCTTTAGCAGTTCACACCTCCCTCAGCCATCTGGAGAAGGTAAACACCTATGTGAGAATGCTCTTCATTGACTACAGTATGGAAGATCTGCTTCCATAGATAATTTGCTCAAAGCACTTCATGATGACAGATGCGAGTGCAATGGGCCGAAAGTCATTAAGGCAGGATGCTGCAGAGGTCTTTGGGATGGGGACAACAGTGGAGGTCTTACGATGGTGGGACAATAGACAGATCAGAGACGGGTTAAAGATGCTGGTAAACGCTTTGGTGAGTTGGTCAGCGCACACCCTCAGAACCCATCCTGGGACGCCATCAGACCCCAGTGCCTTGCGAGGGGTTACCTTCTTGAACACCCGTCTCACTGTAGCAGTGTCTAAACAGTGTGGCATCCTCACTGTCTACACGTGGTCTGCTGACGTGTGTGGTGTTGTTTGCATCAAACCGGGCATAGAAGTTGTTGAGCTCGTCCAGAAATCAAGTTCTAGACAGCTCCACAGAGCTGTTCCTTCTCTTGTAGTCTGTGATGCAGTGTAGTCCATGCCACACACACCTCATGTATACAAGATTGTTCTGTGAGAAAATCCAGCTCAAACGTGTTTTCATTAAAATGAGTTTGTAGGGGATTGTTCAGCATCAGTCTAGTGTGGAAGGCACTGTTCTTGGGAGTGGAAGGACTGATGATCTTTAGAGGGGGCTTCAGTCCAACTTTTCCAGCTTCACTGAACCCAGACAACCATCAACTTGTATTGTCATCCAACAAAATGAAGTGTACTGTATAAGTAAATCTTTGCCTACAAATTCATTAGTTGACTTTATGAACCAGTCGACTAAACGAAAGGAACAAATTCCACAACCTGTATTTTTAAATCTGCACCATTTGTTTGATCTTAGCCTGCAATGTACTTGTATTACACACTCCTGCCTCGAGCCTTTCTGTGCATGTTCTCCCCGTGCATGAGTTTTCTATGGGTCCTCCGGTTTCCTCCCACAGACCACAAAAATGCATGTTGGGCAACTCTACATTGTCTCAAGGTGTAAGCGCATGCGTGAACGGTAGTTTGCCTGCATGTGGCCCTCGGGTGGACTTGAGACCTTCCCAGGGCGTACCCCAGCTTTTGTAAAGTGGCCGCTGGAGATTTATCCCCGGCTCCCTGAAACCCTGCATGGAAAAGCAAATAAAGATAAGTGAATTTTAACATAACCAAATGTTCTGCTGGGAGTCCTGAAGCAGTCATTTGGAAACTTATAACAGTTTACTTCACCAAACCATTAAAGCTTGCAAGTAAAAGCCTTAAGGAACATGAACCAAAAACTACCCAGATCCCATTCACAAAGATTATTCCAGTGTCCTACTTTGTAAAGGCATTATTTTACGTTTTAAACCTCCTTTAGTGGATTTATAATGACATCCACTTGGAGGTTCTGTATCATTCCACTCAGGAACCCTCTGAAGCAAACAAACTGTTGACTGTACTCAAAGTATGTGCCGCCTACAAAGACACCACAGTGTGTCCTCTGAGGTACCACATTGCAGGTCAGGGCTGATCAAGTGTGTGGCATAAAGGCAACGCAACTCCTAAATTCTGCTGTGACTAGAAACTGACGAGAACCAGAATGAAATGATCAAAAGTTGTAAAAATCAAAAGGAAAAAGGAGCAATTAAAAAAGATGCAGAACTCTTGGCAGCACCCAAATCAGCCCTGACACCCACAAGTGGCGTTGTTTTGTTGCGTGCAAGGACCATCAGGTCTGAAGAATCAGTCTGGGTGTTGTTTTCCATCCGTCCCTCCATCAGGGGACTGGGGGGTGGGGGTTATGTGCCAGTTTCTAATCTGATGGTTTCAGGCAGAAATAGAGGCATCCACAAGAATCAACCATGTATCCCAAAGCCTTAATCTGTGTTGCCATCTGCTGTGTTCACACACTTAACGCAGTTTCCGCTCTGTTTATTCTTAGTATGCAAGTCAGCTTCGGGGGCATGTGGAAACCAAATCCCTCCACGAATCTCCGCCTCTGAACGAGCTGAAAGCATTTTCCTTAGACCACAGTCAGTTTTCTCTCAATAGTTCAAGCAACAAAAAAAAAAAAGGGGGGGGGCTTTTGCCGAGACTCCAATTACTATTCCTTGTTCGTCGTCGTGCAATGAAACAGCTCAGATGATAGAAGGAGAAACTATTTGATGATGGGGAGAAGGAGGTGGCGGGGACCAAGGGAGAAGATGAAAGCTGAGGGGAGACTGAGGCCGTCTTTTTGGTCGGGGAACAAGGGAGGAGAGGAGGAGGATGATGGGTGCACTCTGCCACAAGGCGTGGGAGGGAGACAACGATGGGGATGAAGGTGGGGTGTGTTGGCATGGATGGAGGGCTCTGGGGTGAACAGAACTCGTGGTTATGTAAGAGCAGTATTTGGGTTTTAAATGAATCTCCCTCTTCCTGCGAGCTGGCTGCTGAGCTGTTATAGTTGGCACAGGAAGAACAGAGCAAACACGCAAATTCACTCCTGCATAAAAACTTCATTTGCAGTGCAACTTTTTTTTTTTTTACCCCTGCACAAAAAACACACACACCTTCTTCTCAGGAATGAAGACTCCATTCACACTCCCCTGCAGCAGTGTTTTCACTCTGGGTCTGATTCCCCCCCCCTCGTCCTCGTCGGTGTGTCGTTTCAAACTCGTCCATATTCATGTGTCGTGATCCCGCTCATGTGACTGAAGAGGCCTCCTTGTCAAGTTGACTTTAATTATTTTTTCCAGGACTTCCCTGGTGCGAACAGAGGGAGCTCAGTGCACAGCTGGCGGAGGTTGGGGTGTGGGGGGGTGAGTGTGTCTGAGCTCAGGTATGGGATGCTTCTGTCCACCCTGTTCACCGCCATGTCAATATTAGCTGGGTATTCTGAGATCTGGAGAAAGGCAGCTTGTTTCAATATTTATGGATGTGGTCGTACATGAAGTCCTTTGCAGACCATCCAAGCTCTGGGACAGTGTGCATGAGCACACAGGCTGGGGTGGGGTGGGGGCATCAAGTAAACCAGATTGATTGTAATCAAGAAAGGATGTTTATTGATTCAGGTGAAACTGGTTTATTAATATAACTGGTTGAATTCATTGATGTCGGCAGAAGAACATGGAGATCCTCCAGGTGTTTGCTTCTGTTGGGTTTTGAGGAAGAAAAAGAAGATATCGAACACCTGCTTGGGATACAATAAATTCAGATGTTTTCAGTGGTTTCATCAAATCTCTTGCCTAACTGTTAAATATTTAAAAGCTGCTTTACTTACGCCACTCGGCGTGACTGCTTTTAGCCTGTCGTGCTCGTGTTTGAACAAACTAGAACTGTTGGGATGAACATTTTCTAAATGAAACCCGCAGATTGGTTTGGCTTGGCAGAAAAAAAAAAGAGGCTTACAGGAAAATGTCCTTTTATTAGTTTTTAAAAATATAAATAAACCACCTTTTTATTTGACCTTTAACTTATTTTTGCTATCAGGTAAATAAACAGCGAATGAGAAGAATGAATTAAGCTCATAAGGCAGAAAGCAAGCTGCACGTCTCGTTCATTACTTTCATTTTAATATTTACAGAAACAAGTTTAATTAAATATTATCCAAATACAGTAGTCCATCGTTTATCATGGATGTTTCTGTTCTCAGTCCACACCAATAAGTGAATAACCGC
>JARVLU010000583.1:13884913-13899686 GCA_031762415.1 Simpsonichthys santanae | reverse complement strand
CACCGGTGAATTCTGTTTTTGCATCTTATTACCCCCCACCAGTGATGAAACCGGCTGTAAGGAAGGGGCGGGGACTGTTTCTCTGTGATTGACGTGGATTTTTGTGCTCGCACACGTGCACCGGGATGGCTCCGCTTGACGACCGCTGTCGTTTTTCGGTATCTGTGTGTGGAGACGTGAGAGTCTCGTCCTGCGTGGACGAGCTGATGCGAGCGAGAGTCATGAGCCAGTTCCCTCTACATTCTTCTCTCCTATGAACCATCTGCCCACGCGTTGCTTTCCACCCACATCACCTCAGCGCTGATGGAACTTCTCTGCCTCCTCCCTCACCCGTTTTCGCATTCTCTGCTCCGTTTTCTCCTCCCAGTTCCCGTGCTCTCCTGCCACGTCTTTCTGTCACACTTCCCGCCGCAGAGCGTCTTCATCGCTCGTGCGTTCTCCATTTGCCATGCGCCAACGTTGCCATCTTCTTTGCCATTTCCGTCATCCCGTTAGCCATTTGCCTCCACCACGCCAGCAGCTCTCTTGGAGGACAGCAGCGTCATCAGAAGTTTGCTCCGGTGCGAATCTAGAAAATGCTAAAACGGAATCATATTTGTAAAACCTCAATGCTTTTAACAAATGCCCTTTTACTCCTCTCCTTTCGGAGGTAGATCACCTCTATGAGCAGGTGTGGATGAGACGGGAGCAGGATTATCTGATCACAGCCAGCAGAGGTGCCTCATCAAAGGCCTTCTGGCCTGGCCTGCTCCCCTGGGGGCTCCGCCGTCCTCCTGGAGACACATCAAACACATGAAAGCTCTTCCAGAGCCACAGTCCTCTGCCTCCACATTGAGCGTTCTACCTGAACAGCTGTTTTAGTTCAGGTCAGAATCACTGAATGTACAGTACATCCACAACTGATCGACTGTGGGAGTTAGTCTGAGCTAACATTGGATGAGGTAGTAGCTGAGAGTCACTCACACACACGCCGAGTTTATGAAGCATTCACACTGTTGTGATACATTTTTCTTCATTACATTTTTCAGCATCTTTCTCGTTCCACAATTTTTTTGTGCCATTTCAACAAGTCATAAAACAAAACGTGCAGCTCTTTTAGGACAAACCTGCTATGACTTTTGGTATTGTTACAATTTTAGTCTTTTGAAATATTTAGCCTTTTCTGCCACTATTTTTCCCTCATAAAAATGAATTGAGCTCATTTCACATCCTTCAAATCTTCAGACCTGTTTACAACCTTTTACTGCTCTTTTCACATTTTGTTCTGCTTCAGCTTCCTTGTGCAAATTTAAACATTTTTCAGCTAATTTCAGCTGTTTTTCAGCTGTTTTGTGCTCATTTCAGCTTCTTTCTGCTAACTACAACATTTTTGTGCTTCTTTTAACTTCTTTCTGCTAATTTCAGCTTCTTATGCTCTTTTCAGCTTAATTCTGCACGTTTCAGCTTTTTCTACTATTTCAGCTAAAGCCACTTTATGATAATTTTAGCTTTTTCAGTTAATTTCACTTTTTTTTGCACTCATTTAAACTTTTTTAGCCTAATTTGGCAAAAATATGCTCTCTCCACTTCATCCATCCATTGTCTTTACTCACTACTTCCTTTTTTTTTTGGGTGGGGGGGGTCACAGGGGTCACTGGTGCCCACATTCAGCCATCACTGCGAGAGGCAGGCTACACTCTGGACAGGTCACAAGTCCATCACAGGGCCTCTCTCCACTTCATTCTTGTAATTTCAGCTTCTTTCTACCTTTTTAGCTACTTTTCAGCTGGTTTTTTTTTTTTGTGTGTGGAAAGCTTAGCTTTTTTTCAGATAATGTCTCCTTTTTGTGCTCATTTCTACTTCTTTCAACCTAAGTGGGTGAACATGTGTTCTTTCTGCTCTACCTTTTCAGTTACCTTTTTAGAAAATGTTTAGCTAATTTCATCTGTTTTGAGATAAATAAATAAAATATAGGTAATTCCTGTTACTTTCATCCTAATTAACTTCTTCATGCTAATTTTAGCTTGTTATGCTCCTTTCAGCTTTATTTGAGCTAGTTTCAAAATTTTCTGCTATTTCAGCTACTATTTAGCGGTTTTATGCTAATTTTAGCTTTTTCAACTAATTCTGTATTTTTTAAACTCATGTCAGCTCTTTGCACTTCCTTTTTGTGGGTTAAGTTTCTGTCTGCCTTTTCAGCTACTTTTTAAAAAAATGTGCTAATTTTAGCCTTTTAACTGGTTTCCTAATCTTTGTGCTAATTTTAAACCTAATTCATGAAATATGTGTTATTTCTGTTGCTAATTCAGATTTGTTCTTTCATTTCAGCTACAATTCAGCAAGTTTTTTTAGTTAACTTCAGCTGTTTTCAGCAAGTTCTTCTACATTAAGCATTCACACTGCATTTTTGCAGGAAATGCAGTTTCTCTTGTAGGCTATGCATAATGTCAATTTCAAGGGTTGGACCAAAGAGTTACAACTTTTCTCAACACAAGATGTGCTTAGTATATATATATATATATATATATGTATATAAAAAAAAGATAACGCTTTTTGCAAAGGTTGTTTTCTCTTTGCTCAACAGTGCAGACTTTTGTGAGCATGCTTTAGCCAGTTGGGGAAAATAAATTATAGTATCACTCCATTTTCAACCACACAGCAAATTTAGCTGGCCATCTTTTCTGCTCCATAAACATGTTCTGTTCCTGCAGTGTGCGTTCCCCACTGCCAGCTGTAGCACAATGTATTTACACGCAGGGGGGCCAAGCTGCAGCCATTTTGGAGGCATTAGTGCATGCAAAGTCTGCCTGACGAGTTCACAGAGGAACTAGTTTATGTATTCCTCCTCTGTTATTTTATTCATCACTGCTTGTCAGGGACGGGAACACACATGGGCGCCTAAAACAGCACACAGGCAATCAGGTGGGCAGACAGGAAGGAGCGCGTTTTTAACTTTCATTTTCTTAGTTTTCTGTTCACATTTTGATTATTCTTTAAATAACCTTCAACATAAAGTCATGACAGAAAAATCTGAGGACATCTGAATATATAAAAACTGCTGTGGCACATTACTGTTTTGTTTTTTTGTTCTTGGCAATTTCAGATGAACTGCTTTGGCCAAACAGAAGAAAACATTTGGGCACTTGCAGTTTGGGGATTTCTCCATTTTGCCTTTTCCTGAGTAAGGGAGAAACAAAAACTATGTGAAAAGGTAGCAGGCTCAAAGAGCCAACAAAGCACGGTGCTGGAGCGCTGGAGGTGTTGTTAATTCAATGTTGCTTCTTGGTTTTTGGATGACTCGTTGCATGTGAGAGGTTGTCGGCTCACTGTGAGAAAATAGAAGCCACTGGGCATTGTATAGTCGAGAGGGGGAGTAAAGAAGAGAAATGCCTGGTAGCCGTTGCTTACCAGAGCTGAGCAGCACTCTTTAAGGCTCAGCGGTCTGTGCAGGAAAAGTTTGGAAGATTTAAACAGAAGAAGACGAGTTTTTACTCCCTTCAGGCCCAAACACCTTCTGAATCAGACTCTAATTTTCTGGCTTCTTCCCAAGATGGAAATAACTTTTGATTTGCGTTGTCCATTTCGAGGGGGGTATTTTTTAAAAAGTACTATATTTTTCTTCTGCTTTTGAGCTCTTGTTATAGTTCTGGGATGTGAGGCCACTGTGTTCACATCAGCTCTAAAACATGAACAACCACACAGAAATCTGAAGTGGTGCATATCCTGACAAAGACGCCAACAGAGACTAAAGTTTGCATGTTGTACAAACACATGCTCAATGTGCTGCAAGCTCTTGGAAAAAAAAAAGACTTCCAAGGCTTTGGCCCGATGGACACTTGCTCAAACAAGCAACTTGTTCAAATAGAGCATCATTTTTATGGATTTCCCGAGTGATAAAACATCCAGATGTGTATTCCAACAAATCTCTGGAGCACTATATTTTCTGTGAATGTTTTATTTGAGGCGTTCATACTTTTTACAGTGTGTGTGCACCACTGCAAACCAAATCTACCCTTGAGTATGAATAAAGTAACCTACACCTTCTGTTCGTGCAGAACGTGACACAAAATTCAGGCTGACACATCGTATTGATTAAACCATTAAACCAGGGTTATTCAACTGGTGGTCCACGGGCCATTTCCGATCCACGGGTGACTTCAATCCGGCCCACTTCATTAAAACTTTATTTAGTTTTTGTTCTGGGTTTGGGTTCTGTTTTTTGTATTTATGATTCAATGCAATAAAAATAAACACATTAAAAGGTAACAGATCATTGTAATACTTGGTTTATTTACATATTGATTTTAATGGCTGGATGTCCGGCCCCTAGTTGAATAGCCCTGGAATAAAACATTGCATGCTTTTAGTGGCCATGGTTCAGGAGACAGTGTGTCTGACTGACAAAATGGAAAATTGATAATTTGATCCCGGTTGACCCAACCTTCAACCTGCAAATGTTTTTTCTATTTGTTCTAATAACCACCAGACAAATTTTAATGAAACTTGCAGAAAGTAAATCTACAACGGATTATCTTTCAGAGTCAACCCAATTGTCACATATAATTTTTTTTCCAGCATGCTTTCTCTTTCAATTCTTTAACCTCCCCTATTAAGTCCATTATTAGTTTCTGTTGCTGTGAGATTTTTGCTTTCTCATCAGAGATAAACTCCAAGAATTTCTTTATTTCCTCAAACTCTTCCTCAGTCATCGGTCGACTTTGCTTCACATTTCTTTTAACCATTTCTGTTTATGTTGAAGAAAAAGCTGATGTCATCAGTCCTGGTCCAGATTGTAGCAGCTCCCGGGTCTGGTTGTAGCTGCTCCTCCTAATAAGGTGTTTTAAACAATTCCCACACTCTTGCAACATTCTAAAACTCACACATTAGCCAACACAAAAATGACTTTGAGTCAGTGTTGTACAGATATGTGAGATAAAATTTAATGTGGTAGTAGCTGAGAGAGTGTGACATCTGGCAAAATTGCACATATTGTCAAGACTTGACCAAATTGACAGTAGCTGTGATACTGTAAAAAATGCCAGACCTTTAATTTGGAATAGCATGAAACCCTTTTCAGATCATCCTAACAAATCCTGTGAAATCAGCTGACAGAAGCATTGAGTAGGAAGGTCATGTTTATGTGGTTTGTCATTATGGGTCCAGATGTTGCAGGTGTTTAAATGTCGTTCTAGGAAAGTTTAATTTGTGAGGAGAAAATCCTGTGGCGTTAGTCTCAAATTCTCCACCAGAGGGAAAAACTGTACCCATTTCTTTTCTCCACTGATTCTTTTCGCACACCGACATGGCATTTCTACTTCTTATATTCAATCTTTTAGATTTTTTTCCTTCTGCTTCAGGTTGAGAAACAGAAGCTGACTGACAGAAATGGATTTATTTATGAGGTTGAGTTCAACGCTGGCTTAAGGTCTTTCTTTAAGGCTTTAGTCTCTTATAGTAGGTTCTTTTTGACAGATTTTTGTTGTCTTCATTAATATTATATTTTGACATCCTCACAGATATTCATCTCCAGAGGATCAAGTTTTCTGCCTCACCGGAAAGATTCAGTACTTTTACCTTAAACTTTGACAGGAAGACAGTGGTATTTTTCCCCTACAAATCTTAGAAATTTTGCTCTTGGTTTGATAAATTAATTTAAAAAAATTATTATAAGTAGCTTTGTTGTGATTCTGAAATTTAAAGTGATTCCATGTAAATCCCAATTTACTCAGCACCATTTTTCACGAGACCAGGGAAAGTGGGGAAAAAAAGGGTCAGGTTTTTTTTTTTTATTTAAAAACATTTGTATTCATTTGTGCCTGTGGCATACTGCTAGCAGTTAGCTTTAGCTTGTGGCATGCACTGCAAGGCATTATTGCCTGTTTATGTGTGTGTTAACAAAATATCTCATGAATCGAACAGATTTTAATGAAACACAACGTAATCATTGCACATGTAAAAGGGTTGTTGTAGTTTTTTAATTGTGTCAAAATTCCCTTTTATTTCTATAAGTATAGTTTGCAGGAATTTTTTTTCTGTTACTTGTAATTGATCTTTTTATTACAGTATTTGGAAAAAACGTTTTAGCCTATTTACAGGTATTTGACTCCTTTTGTTTGTGTAGTTTTGTCGCCCCCTAGTGGTGGGTGGTGTTAAATATATGTGCGTGACGTCAGTAAGCCTTCCTTCTTGCTGTGCGACGGTTTCAGAGTAAGTATGTATGATTGTATCTCTGTTATTTGTTTTAAATTCTAAATTGTAAAAACTATAACCTATAACGACTCAAACTGTTTACTATATTATATAAAATTGTTTTGTTACAATCTGTCACTGTTAAGTAGTTGGTAATGCCGTTTGTTGGGGAGTGAGTTAGCTAAGTCTGTTAGCATCTGTGGCTATTAGCAGCGTCACCTGTGCTGTGCTAGCATTAGTTGGTTGTGTTCAATGTATCCTTAATTTGTTGTGTAGGGCCAGGAGCTACATACAAAACTACAACCAACCACATTTTTGTTTTTCTGTAACAATTATGGCTACAATTTTTTAAAGAAATGTTATTTTTATTTTTTATTATGTGGGAGTTTTGTTTGTTCTATTTGTCATTTTTAGTTGTGTGGTAGTTTGTAAGGGTGAGATGTGATGCACATCTTTTTTTGGTTTAATTTTCATGGAAATATTTTTAAAACTATACAATGACGTTAAAAGTTGAAAGCTGTTGGTGGCATACCCTTTTTTGGCTGTGTGACAGTTTTGGAGTAATTTTCCAAGTCAGCCTGATTGAAGATGGCCGCAAGTAACTGATATCAAACACAAAACATGGCTTCCACTCAGACAGATTTATTGATCTTAAGGTCCAGTTTGTCATGGTATTAGCTAAGACTAAGAGTCATCCCTATCACAAACTCTTAATAGATACCAGATTGTGCAGCATATTTGGATGATAGTGGGCCATCGTTTCAATAAATGTAGGCTTTGACTTTTAGACACTAGTTAATGAAACTAAAAGAAAACGAGAGACATTTTTAGTTTGTCTTAACTTTGGACATTTGCATCACGCAACCAGCAAGTCAGACAGCTGTGTTTTGCACAGCTAAATCTGAAAACTCGCTGCCTTTTATTTTTACTATATGTAGCAGATACTTTCCATCAAACTGAGAAGGGTTTATGAAACCTGCAACAAGTCTGTGACTGTTTTGAGAAAAACCTTGCTGCCTACCTTCAAAGTTCAAGAGGTGAGACTGTGTGCTTGTGCAACTCACGAGGATATTGAGAACAACCTGAGACATTTTGGAGACTCCCCTCACAAATGATGTCCAACTAGTCGTGCTGATTCAAACAACAAAACCTTTCCTAGAAACTCAGGACTGATAAAGTCTTTTGAATGAAAGATGAAATGTTTCAACAAAAAGAAACCATCCAGAGGACCTGGCTTAGCTTTGTTGGATTTTTTAAAAATGTGGATTACATGAATCAGGATCTTTCCTAGAAACTGTTAGTGTAAAAATGTTTTTACAAATAGGGTGAGCCATAAACAGATGTGGTGAACTGACTTGATGGACTTGGAGGCTTTTTATGTTTTTTCCTTTGCTTTTAGGCATGGTTTCTTATTATACGCAATTAAGCAATTACTTTGCTCTTTTTTAAAAAGTGTTCAGCTGCTCCCACAATCTTCACACACACCACCCCCACTCGCAAACACACATGAGCATGACATTAAACATGCATGCAAATAAACGTGTGAGGAATCCTTGGTGACGAGAGTCGTCTGTGGACCCACGGGGAGGCTCAGTGGTCGAGGCATGAGATGCACCAGAGGAATATTATAATTCTGATCCACTTACTTATTAATTTTTGCAGGAAATCAATACCCAGACTGAACGAGAGAGAGAAGTTTAGGGTTTCTGGAAAACAAAGCTCTTCAGTTAAATTCATAAACGTGCAGAAATTTTGGATTTTAAAGTTAGCATTATGTTATGAATTCAACTACTGTATTGGATGATTATTTGTTTTATATTAAATATTGTATTTTTTGTGGTAAGGGTCAAAATATGCTACATGGCTGCTCCATCCGAAGAGCTCTGTGAAGGTCTTTATTACTCGCCTGCTGTCAGAAGGGTCCTTATCTAACCTGTGTTCATGTTGCACCTTCACTATTCACCACATTCAACTCATCTGGCAGGGAGGTGTTTCTTGTGCGATAGCGCTGCACACCAACCTGCCTTTGTTGGCGGGAAGAAAAGCGTTTTCTATTTTAAGTGGACCTGAGCTAAGCTTTGATCTACGTATATCGAGAAGACTAGCACCTTGTTCAGTAAGTTGATTACTTCATTGTAACTCCACAAACACTGCTCCCCCACTTCCATAAAAAAAAGTGGAGCTGCCGTGAATGCAGCTGCCAGGGCTCACGTTTTTATCCCATGTTGTGTTTACATACCAGCAGTAGCACCTTTGATGGGATTAGAATCACTAAAGATGTGCTTTAGCCGGCCTGGGATGCTGCTAGCAGGGAGAATGTGCAGGGATTTATGCATTTTTGATGCAGCGTTGGGGAGGAGTGGAACTTTGAAAAGACTGCGTGACCTACTTAGAGTGCTGTGGAATTCAGACGAACCGTCAAGCCACAAAAAACCCGTCTCTCATTCTCAGCGCGTGTCAGAAGTATGCAAAGTGCGCTCTTGTACTTAAAATAAAAGGTTAAAAAAAAAAATCTGATTCTCTGGTGCACATCCAATGAGTTCACCAGAGTCTTTAACTTTGCATTCTTGTGCGTTCCATCATAATTTAAACCCTTTCCCTCTGTTTTTATTTTTGCATAAGCGTTTTCTGACACCCTGTGACATTTTCACCAAGAACACATCTAGCTATCTGTGACAGCAAACACGTTTCCGAACAAGAGTTGGACTAACGTCAGTTTTTTTTTTCATCTGTCCACATCTGAGGGAAAAATTAAATTTTTTTTGCAACACGGCCTCGTACACATTAATTTTCCTTGGCAGCCTAGCCTCCTTCTCATCCTCTCTCACCTCCTTCCATCGCCTCGTTCCTCTCCTTCTGGGTTGCTATGGCAACGCAGTATTGCATGTCAACTTCTCAAATGAGGCGACATCGTCCGGCCGTTCTGCCTGTCACATTCCTGCTTTACTGTCACACTGTAGGGGGCGGGGCTTTGCTTCTTTTCATGTCCCCACCCCCCAAAAAACAAACAAACAAATAAATAAATAAATAAAACAAGACCCAAAACAAACAAAATCCAGTCAATGAGCGATTCAGTGGCAAAGACAAGCACTTACAATCACTGCCTTCAAATGGAGCGTTTATTTGAGCAGGAAATGAGCCATTGTGAGACAAGAGTCGACCACCTGGTTGGCTGGTGTGTGTGTGTGTGTGTGTGTGTGTGTGTGGTGGGCCTTAGCTCCTTGTGATTGATGATTGTTTGGGACACTGCTGGCGTGATCCCCAGGGTGGTTAAATATGCCCTGGTGAATTAAATCCCAGAGAGCTCCCTGTTTGTATTTGAATTTGCATGTGATGGTGATGAGAAGGCTAAACGTGAACTACAAGTCTTGCAGTCTCTGAAGAAATCCATCTTGAAGTGGTAGTTCAGACCTTTGAATTGGAGTTATCTGTTATGGTGCTAAACAAATAGTGTATTGCTGTAGACAGCTTTGTGAACGACCTCAGTTTGCTGGAGTAAAAATTCTGGCCCATGAGGCAAAGACTAAAATAATGCAATCCTAATATAATTCTAATCTCAATTTTAAAGTTGTCTACACACACTAAACTAAACAACTCTGTCAGTTTTGAATGATCACATCTTTTACATGGATTTCCAAGAATATGTTGCAAACGCAAAAAGCAGCAGCTAGCTGTAGCAGCTCAAAATGAGAGTTCTGCGATAGAGTTAAACTCAAAGCAGTCTGCTCCTCAGATAAATATTGTTAAATTATTATTTTTTATATATGAATGTTTCTGTTCAGTGTCCTGAGATGACTTCTGTTGTGACTTGATGCTATTAAATACATAAACTGAATTTAATTGCTGTTAAGGATAGCTTAACGGTTATAAAGCAGTGGTTGTACTATTGTTGTCGTCTTTAATTTTTTAAAATTTATTTAATATTTTAGATTTGACTTATTTTAAGACAAAGCAATAAATGTAAACAAGACTCTGCCAGGATTAGCCATTAGCTCTTCAATCTATCCAGAAATTAAACTTTATTTCTCCAAAATAAGTTTGTTCAAACATCTATTTACAACAGGTAAGATATTAACTCTTTATAATGTTTCCATGAAAGTTCAAAAGTTTACAGCTGTCTTTTTGGAATTTAAAAAAAATTCACAGTAACAAACAAATCAACTTTTTTAAATGGGATTTAAATGTGCTAGGATCAATTTTTTTTATTCTACGTGATTAAAAAAAATTACACTAATAATCCTGCTGCGTGCTATGCCACCTTTATCTTTTAGGTGAGATATCATTTTCCAAATCTCATCTGCCTTCCCCTGTGCTCTCATGCCAACAGCTATTTAATCGGTTCAAAACTAATTTGAATGTTTGATAACTAGATCTAAGTTTGCTTTCCACATTACGTTAGTCGACTTTTTATAATCATAGGATTAAAAAAAAAAGTGGTTAGGTTATTAACTGAGGAAGTAATTGGAGTGAGCAGAAAACAGAACTGTTAAAGTACCGAGACGATGAGCTAATGATGCAGCGCTTACAGCCACGACCGTTAATAACTTTAAACCTCCTGGAGTCGAGAGATTAGAGATACGGTAGACGGCATGAATGAAATGAGAGAAATCGTAGAGGAAAACGATGCAGGTAACAAACGAGAGGACGATGAGGAAGATGAAACGGTAAACGAAGAAGCAAAGGTCGGAGGAAAAAAGACAGGTCTTGAATCCAAACAGAGGCTCGGCCAGGATTCCTCAGAGGGAGCGTTCTGCTTTAACAAGATTGATGTGCACGGACACAGGAATCCTGAGGCTGCAGAGAGGGACAGCCTGAAGTGTGCTCCATGAAACACACACACACACCTTGTTTTTTGACTGCTGGGCAATTTCCATGCCTGCACTTCCCAGACTTCTATATATCTTCCAATTGAAAAGCTGTTTCTTCTTGAAAATATACCAATAGTTGTTTTCTCTTTTAGTCTTTTAGTGTGTATCCTTTAAATTCGGACTTAAACTGAACAACAGCGTTAGTCGCTCTCATTCTCTGTGATATAAAAAACAAAAACACAAATCTGTTAACATCCTCTGAACACACAACTGCGAGAGTGATTCATGTGATGATTTAAAGTGCTCTACAAAACAAATCTGTCATTATTTTCATTTTCATAATGGACTGTAAGTTAGAAAATAATATTACAATCACTGCCTGGACAAATAACCTCAAAGCATTGTGATGAAGTAACATGTTTCCTGTTTTCATCTCTTCCTTTAAACATCAAACTGGCATTTGTCCTAAAGGTTCAAATAATTGATCATAAAATAGATGTGAAATACCCCAGATCTGATAAAAACAGAGGCCAGTAATTACATTTGCTTGAGCTAATGATGCAGACTGTGCAGATAAGGCTCGAGTTTTTTTTTTTAAATATTTTTTTAAAGCCGGAACGTTCTAAAGAAATTCTCTGTCTGGTTACTTTTAGAGGAACTGTAACTTCCCTTTTAAAAACACGTTTTTATTAAATGGTAAAGGGCAAGATTTGAAAGACTATACAGTTTTAATATCAGTTTCTCTGTGATAGTTTTATTAAAAAACAGAGGGGTGAGTGATGCAAGGGGGGAGGATGAGCCGACAAGAGGTCCTCACTCACTGATGATGAAAGCTCCTCAGAAACCCAGTTTAGTCCAGTTGAAAGAAAGTTTTTTAAAATGCTCACAGCAAAATCAAGAAGGCCTGTGTGTATTTCAAGTGTTATTTTTAGCAAAAAATGTCAAAAAGCATTCATCCATCTTTACCCGCTTCTTCCTTTTTGGGTCACAGGGGTGGTGGTGGTGGTGGTGGGGGTCACTGGTAGAGCTGCAATTTCTAACACGAGGCCAGGGTCGGGCCAAAATTATGCGCTTGATGGGTGGGCCTGGTTGTTCTCGAGCTTTTGATGCGGTTTTACGAATCATACAGCACAAAGAAAACAAAATAAGAATGCACGTTATAAAATGATGTTAATCTACTTGTTGAGGAGGAAGCAGGTCCGACCGTCTGGTTGAAAGAGGTGAATAAACGTCTTAAGCTTCAGTTGGACAATGGGCTTAATCCACCGCGCGCGTCCACTGACCGGCCGGTTGAAAGAGGTAAAAGAATGTCCGGTTAAGCTTCAGATGGGTGACCCGATCACCGGCCGCGCACGTCTCCGCACCCTGCTGTCATCCGGGAGGAAACTGGAGTACCCGGAGAAACCCCCACAAATTTACGGAGAGAACATGCAAACTCCACCCAGAAAGATCCCCAGCCAGGATTTGAGCTGGCAACCTTCTTGCTGAGAGGCAGCAGCTCTACTAACTGTGCCACCATTAAAAAAAAAAAAAAAAAAAAAAGCTAACAGATTTAGCTTGCAAAGTATAATCAGTCATAAGACACACATTTATTATTACTTGACATAAAGTTGTATATAGCTAAGAGCAATTTCCAACACATGCTTTTGAGCAGGAAATACTGAAACTTTATTTTTAGGTTTGACCAAAATGGCTACAACTCTCGTGTTTCCCATCATGAGATGATTTTTGTCTAAAACTCTAGCATAAGCAGCAGCTTGCAGTAATATTATTATTATTGTTATTATTATTATTATTATTATTATTATTGTTGTTATTATTATTATTGTTATTATTAGACCTTTATTTATGCAGGTTGGTTCCCATTGCAAGAGAGACCTGTTACATACAACATACAGACAGACGAGAAAAATAGAAAAAGAGGATGAAGGAAGCCCCCCAAAAATGTCTCACATCATTTCCTGGCTGGGAACAGTATAAAAGATGAAAACAATAAAAAAAAAAAGACCTTGCAACATAAAGCTGCAACATACAATGACATAATACATTTATGCCTGTGAGTTATCTATAAACACTCCACAATGTTCCAAGCTTCTTATAAGATGGTACAGTGTCTATCAGCATCATGGATCTGATTAGGTCACAGATGTCCTCAGGAAGGGGTGGGGATGTGTGTGTGTGTGTGTGTGGGGGGGGGTGCAGGTGCAGGCAGAGCTTCTAGTTTATGTATCTACCAGGAGCAATTTGAGATATGCTTGGCCTGTGTGTGTTAAAGCCATAAGGTTTGGTCTGAGTTATGCAGCGATAAACTTGATACCAGTTCACCACAGTTTATGCTTTAAACATGCAAAGATCCATCGCCCCTGAGTGTTTTTGTTGCTTTAAAGTTTAGTCTGTAGTTAGAAGAAAATAAAATGTGCTAAATGAAAAAGTGTGTCGCCTTCTGAGACAACAAACTTTAAAAACCAAACTGTAAATATGGACTCTAGTTTGGTGATGCTAAATGTTTGAGACGTGTATGTCCCCCCCCCACACACACACACATACACTCTACTGACAATCACAAAATACAGATTTAATCTATTCAAATTTATATTCTGCTTCAGAGCCTGAACACAATCAAGAAATTCTCTTGAGTGTTAGCATTTTATATATTTTTTTCTTCTGGGTGATTATTAACTTATAATAGTGAAACTTAAGGAACGTGATGTTTGTGAGATTTGTTTTTATAGATCGTTTTAATTGATAGTTAAATTTGATTTGTGCACTTGCTTTATGAACTTTTTTATTTATCTGCTTAGGACAACGGATGAATCTATTGTGTTGAATTTATTGTGATTATCTATTATACTAATTCTGGCACATTTATATTGGTGGACTATTGATGAATGCACTGTCCTTTTATGGGGGAGTGGTGGCGCAGAGGTTAGAGAAGGCGAGCCTGTGATCGGAAGGTTGCTGGTTCAACTCCCTGAACTGACATCAAAACGTGGGTGGGATAAGTGAAGCACTCACACCTGTCTCCACCCTCATTTGCCTCACTCTGGGCCCTTGAGCAAGGTCCTTAACCCCCAACATCTGCTCCCCTGGGCACCCTAGATGGCACCCTATGTCCGCTCCACACAGAGGGCCGTGGTAGCTCGGTGGTCTGTGGTTGCGTCAGAAAGAGCATCCGACATATAAACAATTGCCATGTCTTCATGCAAGTAAGTTCATTGCAGTGGGTGACCCCTGAAGAAGGGAGCAGCCCCCCACCCCCCCACCCCCCAAAAAGGCACTGTCCTTTTAAATAAACACTAAATGAAATGAAATTATAGTCTGTAAAGTCGGCAATATTTTAAATTAAAAAGTAAAAATGGTCTGATGTAGCAGTAGTTTTTACAGCTTCTCAAATAAAAAGAACTGAGAATAAAATCTTTCAGACTTGCAGAAATGTCTGTTTTTCTCTCTCCACAGTAACATTTAGACATCTATACAAATCAAATTGACTCGTAATCCAATGATTCCTTCATTCACTGCTGCAATGTTAACCAGATCAGTGTCCTTTGTTCCACCTCGTTCTCTTTTTTTCCTGCCCTACTTTACTGAATTTATCCATGGGACAGAGTGGAAGACCTGTGGGGCCAAGAAACAATTGACTTGATAATGGACTCTTTCCCTCGCTCTTCTCCACAATGGCTGTCCATGATCCTTATCTCATTGTCTTTCTCATTTGATAGGTAAATCAGGCTAACAAGCTTCATGCCACCAAAATATTTAGCCTCATCACACTTGGGCGCTCACATAGCTGCCCTAAA
>JARVLU010000583.1:13831251-13845457 GCA_031762415.1 Simpsonichthys santanae | reverse complement strand
CTGACTGATGATGCCCTCCAGATGGAGGGTGAAACATTTCTATAAAAAAGAAACTGTCCAGACGACCTGACTGAGATTTATTGGATTATTTGATATTACTTCAAATACATGCTTGATTTTGAACTGGGGTTCCTGGGAAAAAGTTGCACTTGCACAAGAGAATATGTAAAGACTCAAAATGGTGTCCTTTCTGTTGTTTGGCAACAGTTTTAACCATGTGTGGTGTTCTCCCTCGTGCCTCTGTGGGTTTTCTCTGGGACCTTTAATTTCCTAACATAGCCCAAATACATGCATGGTTAGCTGCTTGAGTTTAGGTGTGAGTGTGTGTCTATGTATGGTGGTTTGCTTCGTGTGTCTCTATGTTGTTCTTTACAATGAGCGGCACCCTGACCACCAGCCCTCCATAACTCTGAACATGATTAAAAGGATGCAGCCTATTAGTGTGAGTTCAAAATAAACATGTTAATTAAAAAAAAAAGAGTACATAATTGTTACCCATTGCTGTAGACTCACTCATGAAAATGTCTGATCACTTGTATGGTGGCAATTTTAGTTTAAATATATTCAGTCTCGTTCGTCTTAGCTGTAAACTGTATTAATTGCTCCATTGCAATTATTACTACAAACTGGCTAACTATGATAAACATCATTCCCTCAAAACACAAAATCATTTTCCCATGCAGAACTTTCTCACCCTCACTTAGTTCCTTTCAGCCTTTAGCTCACTTCATGCCCTGAAGTTAGTTTTAATTTGTTTTTAAAAACCTGAGGCCACAGTGACTTCTGGGTGCCCAAGGTGACTCGTGTTTGACTGCTTTTCCTTATGGCAAAAGAACAGTTGATGAACAGAGATGACTTTTACAGACTTGGCACATGTCCACCTGTTTGGAGACAAACAACAAACATGACTGAAGGACACTGGGATGTATTCAGTGCCATTTTTAAAGTATTAGACTAATAAAGCATGGCTGCGGTGATTGTTACTGTGTGAGCAATGAATAGTATCATCTGGCTCAGGCCACAAGAGCAGAACTCTGCTGAATTTAAGTGGAAAAGGAATCCAAGAGGTTTGGTCTAAAGTGACATTGACAAAGACAGCATGTAGTCCACCAAATCCACCGTATACCTTCCATAACACACATCAAAGGAAATGACACAGGATACCGATGAGGACTTGCAGCAATCACATCTGAGAGTTCAAGCAAAGACGTGATGGAGAAAGAGAGGAAGAAACCTAATGGCATGTTTCACATTGAGGGACCTTGAAGCCTGTGTCTTAGAGATGAGTCGCTGATATATACCCGGCACTCCGAGTGTGGGAACAACGTTTACATCCAAGTCACGTTTGCAACAGAGCCTCGTATGGCACTATAATCACAGCCAGACTGTAGAAGGAAGAGATAGAGGGGAAACAAAAGGTACGTGCAGCCCCACTGAAGGTCTTCTTCCAAAAATGTACGTTGGAATAAAAGCCATTACGTCCAAATGAGCTCCAAGTTGTGGCTGACATTTAATGCTGTTCATTATGAGCACATATATTAGTGTGGGTGTATTTGACCTCATTATCTGTACTTTACGACAAATCCACATTAAAGAATTATTGTGCCAAAATACCTGCAGCACTGTATGGAGCTGAAGGTCATCTTCATTTAGGAAAACCTAATGCACATAAAAAAAAGTGATACTGTACAACCTGTTTAATTCAATGTGTGATTGAACAAATGTCTGCATGCAGCTTTATACGTAATCTCCACTGCAATCAACAAGTTGCCATGTGTCTAAATGCACATCTTGTTGTTGTTGGGCAAAAACCGTGTATCTCCATTTTTCATCATTTTGATGTTTTTGCATGAGCCAAATCAACTGGGCACTTCATTTCTGCCTGCTGTTTTATGGATGACTAACCAAATAAATATCAGTAAGAGCTTGTTGACCATAGTTAATTTAGGTGAATCTTTTTTTTTTTTTTAAATTTCCTGAAGAGCTGAGTTTCTACAGAAGAAGGTAAGGGCCACAAAGAAAAAAAAAAAAAAAATAAAAAAAAAATAAAAATAAAAAACTACTACTACTACCAATAATAATAATAATAATAATAATAATAAATATACATTTTTAGGTTCTAAGACTACTTCAAACTTAGAATTCTGAGAAAAAGTCAAAATTTAGGATTTTAAAAAGTTTTATTGAAGCATCAAAGCTGGAAAGTATTTCCTCATAAAACTGTGACTTTATTTGTCCTACAGATATAAAAATATAATTGTGTGCCATGCAAATCTTTTATCCCTTTTGATGGACCTAAAGAATGAATTTACATTGATTTGGCTTTTACAAAGCTTTATTACACCTGCTGCTTAGAAGTGTTTCACAGAGGAGGTGAGATTTTTTTTTCTTCCATTTATAGCAAAACCTTACGTACCAAATAAAAACAACAATAACTGTATTATCTATGTGTGCAACAGGTATATATTTTTTAGGTTATTTACTTTCTTAATTTTGAAGAAATGAGTTTGTCAGATACGTTTTTAATGACTTTTTTTGTTTGTTTATTAGATTTTTGACTTTTTGATTACTTGTTTTTTGGTCTGCTTCATAAAAAAGTTCTGTCTGCAACACATTTTATACAATCAGCCATCTTTTCAGAGCTTTAAACAAACAAAAAACAAAAACAATGTTGGTAATGGTTACATTTTACATAGTCAGAAAAGGTTTTATGGGTCATACACAGTTGAAAACGGATTCTCAGCTCCTAAATCGACCCTTTTCTTGTCCTAGTTGTTTTTCTAACGCAGGATCTGATTATCGTCTACTATAGCTTTTTTATGGTTGATACAGATGAGCAACAAAACAAACCATTTTGCAGAGAGAGGCTGTTTCTGCCACCTCCTAGTCATTTTCCAGAGAGATGACTGTTACCTCCACTCAAAGCTCCATCAGTCACCCAAATCCACACAGAGCAGGAGCTTCAGTTGAGGTGGATGAACGAGATCAAGCGGTTTCCAGAAACTGAGTTAAGATGAGTGATTTAACTGCGAAGAAAACTGTAGAAAACTCACCCAAACGAAAAGATGGAAGTCGTCTCAAATTTACACTAAGGCTATAATTGCTTGAACATGTGTATAATTGCTTAATAATCTTAAATGCTTTAATGTTTTCTCTAGAATAATTTAGTTGTTTTAGTAATAAACATGCTACCATTTAATCTCAAGCAGGATGTGATGTCATCAGCAGAAAGTGTCTCAGAAAAGTTAATAAAACAACAAAATCCCATCGTTTGCATATGAAGCAGCATGGCTGATACTCATCTGTTGCCAGTGAAATATAAAATATTATAACCACCCAGTTACCCCTGATGAACTCTCACAGTCTTTTGACTTTCAGCAGGCACATCTCGCCTGTAAACACAGGCTCAAATAATTTCTAACAATCAGTTGACGAGAGAAACACTAGAATCGTATTCGACTCAGACAGGATGATTGAAGAAAGCAGCATGACATCAAATACAAACTAAACACAAAGATGGTAGAAGAGTTTGTTGCTCAAATGAGCTCATATCTTATTACCATTAGATATTTATATTATAGTAATTTTAATTAAATCAGCTATTCATCTGCTTTAAAATCGTTTTTTGTCATTACCATCACTGCAGGTATCAGCTCGTCAACAGGGGTTTTTGTCTGCTTTAAAACACTGTTTCAGCCATTGCCTCCAAATGTGTTTTCCTAGTTTTGTCAAGAAATACACAGTAACATTTGAGACTCACACTTTGATTACTGGCTTGAGCTCAGAAATGGATAGTGGAAAACAGAAAAAGTAAAGCAAAATAAATGGAGGAGAGAAAATCAAAATGTGCTTGCTGGGAGTTTGCATGATGGACAAAGGTTTAACGCGAGGTGAATACTGTGGCAAAGTGCAATCACAATGTGTTGGCCTAAAGCAGATTGATGCAATCAGAGTTACATCAGGCTCATTCTCACTGACAGTGGACCTGAGGTGATCCGACGCGTGGACAGAATTCATCAGAAGGTTCCTCCTGTTTCTGTCTCTGTTGTCCGACACCTTTCATTTATTCATTTTTACAATTTTTGTTTGTGATTAGTGTTTACTTCAAGCAAGTATGTGCATACATGGCATAAAATTCATATCCAAATATATATTGTGATGGGTGGCAGTAACAATATATATCGTATGTTTTTGGTATAAAACTTGCAATAGGAATGGAAAAACGAGTGTCGTTTTGCCAGCATTTATAACAAAAAAATCTCAATTAAAAAAAAATTCACTACTAGGTCCAGAGAGTTTTTAAATAAAAAACAAATCAAGTACAGTATTAGGATTCTTTCTTATAGTGCAAAACAGTGCAAAATATATCAAATGTAGTTTTAGCCATACATTATAAACAAAATAATATGTTAACTAACAATTTCCAGTCTTCCTTAAGAAATGAACAGCAGAGCAGCATTTTACATATAAAAATGTTCACACTGAAAACTACACTTAATAAAATTCATATTCAAAACCTCACTGTCATTTGTTAGTCTAAAGCGTGTTGACCAAGAACACTAGCTTATCCACAGTCTCTGGCTTTAACAGAGACTAATGGCATGAAACAATGTTGCCATCAATGCTAAATGCAATTTCTGAAGGAGCACTCGTGGCTGGAATGCAAAGATAATGGACATTTTTGCTCCTGCCTTTTTAACAAGCTCCTTCCCTGTGCTCTCTGCCATGCTGCTACTCGCTTGCTCTCCGCTTTCGTTCCTCTTTCTCTTCTTGCTCTCCTCTTGCTCTATGCTTTGACGCCAGCCGATTACATCAACAAGCATTACTGCGGTTAGCCAGTAGAATACAGTTTTCTATCATATGCTAAATGTCTATTGTTTCTGCCGTGTACTATATATATTGCACATTCCTAACTCCAAGTATATGTTATGTAGTTACAGCACGGCAACTGTGTAAAATATGTTTTGATGGCGCTAGCGCAGAGCTAAGGACAAAAAGACTGAAAACCAAATGAGTTTGATTCTGAATGTGCAGAATAGCTGCAATATAAAGAATTGATTAAAGCTTTATTGTAATATTGTAGTATAACATTTAGACCAGAAAACCATGGGTTTTTTTTTTTTTTTTTTTGTTCTGTAGACTCTTTTAACCATTGTTTTCTTTTGGTTTTTAGTTTGTTTCACTTTCTGAAACCTGGTCTGATCAGCTGAGGCTGATGCTGAATTGTCTGATCAGCAGATGTACGGTACACTGAGCCTTCTAAAACTTTCTTTTGACCTTAGTTCCCTCATCAAGATAAACAAGTTTAAAGTGCTGCTATCACACAACCAAACAGGAAAACTGGCCTTTAACCTGTCTAAATCCAACATGAACATCATGAAGCAGTCTGCCAATGCCGTTTAAAACTTTAAATCATTACAGAAACAAGCAATAGCTCGGATCATTTCAGAACAGACCTTGAAAATCAGGCAGACATGCATCCTCTTAGTAGTCAGAGGACATTGTTGTTTCTGGCTGAGTGGAGCTGTAGGGCACGACTCCCCTCTGCTTCTCAAGGAATAATCTGTTAGCAATAATCTAGCGAGCCTATTGAAGGTCACATGTTTGAAAAGAGAGCTATGTTTGATTTTTCACCACTGATCCCCCGTGGTTTGGTCGGCTACGGTGCAAAGCTGATGTCTGTACGACTGTGACAAGCAAGTTTAGTCTGAATTTTTAACACTTTTTATACACAAATTTTCTCACCTGTTCTGCGACTAACATTGTAGGAAGTAAAGGTATGTTTATCATTTCAGCTGTAAAATGTCTTTAGATTTGTTTTAGTGCTGTATATATAATTTTTATTTCAGACTTTTTAACTACTTCCTATATTTTGTGTACAGGATTTTCTAAACCTGAGCGTATTATATAACTGATGTATAGTGTTGTGCAAGTTCGATTCTCTCAGAATATTAAAGGTTCTTGAGGGAGCATCTATTATCCAGTGCCTTTAATGACAGAGATTTAAACAAAGATGATCCTATGATGAGAAATGATGGAGTTACAGCAATACCTTGTGCAATTTGTTAGTATTTGGAGTGTGTTGTGAACGAGTCCCTACCAAACCTAATTTGAAATATCTATAAAACTGCGTTCTGGATGTTTTTGTATTTTCCAAATTCAGTTGGAAATCACATTATCCCTTTTTTAACTCATGAATAAAATGAATGTTAGAAAGTAGAAAAGAAAGTGTAAAAAAACGGTACGAGTAAAACTGATTTCAAGGAAACCTTTTCAAGGATATTCAACCAATTACAGCCACTATCCCACCACGAGCAGCTTTTCAAGCTCGAGAAGTCAACACACTCCCGCAGAGCTGCATTGGACTTTCTCTTGCTTTACTTTGTAGTGGAATTATTTGAGTGAGCAACCAGTTTTCTTTTGACGCACAAACACACACACCTATACACAGCGCACACAATAAATGCATATAAAGGCATACATACTAAAGCCAAGGTGAAGTTAAGAAATAATAAGGTAAATTCCAATATTGATACAATATTAGAAAATCAAACAAAAATATTTATATAAATGAAATCTTAAATTCAAACTTAAAATGGTTTGTCTTGGGAAAATGGGATATACCAGTAAAATATGGTGGTTGGTATTGTTGCAAGGTCTACTGTTGAAATCTGTTGTGCATCTGTGTTGAGCGTGTACGTTCTGCTACTGTGTGCACGACTTTCTCTGAGCATTTTAGTTTCCCAGCCCAAAACATTAGATCAAGGAGTGAGTGTGAGCATGCACGTTGTCTGTGTGACTTGGACCATCAACCTGTCAGAACTTGACCGTAGCCTTTAATATAAATCTCATCTCAGCTATCACAGTTTTGACTCTTCATTTTGTTGTTTTGTGTTTTATGGTGGGTTTAGAGGAGATTTGTTCAGTTTTAGGCTGTTATTCTTGTAATTGTCTCAGCCTCTAGATGCTCTCCCTGTTTCCAGCTCCTCATCTGTCACCAGTTCATCAGTCAGCACACTGGTTATCATTTACTAATCACCCTTCACTGTAAACCTGCGCCTTGGCTTCCTCACTTCTCTGAATGGTCCTTTGCTTATCTTGCCACATTACTAGCTCAGATTAGTTGCCTGTCTTGTATGCTGTTTTGCCTTTTTTGGACAGTTGCCTGCTGCTATGAAAGACAAATGATCATGATTGCCTACGTCTGTTAGCAAAACATCTCATGAACCACTTGGACTGGTTTTACTTTTACAACTGGTTAACTTTCAGAATTTACCCGACTGAAGATGGTTGCTGCAGCTAATTGACTTTAACAGACCAACGATGAGATGATTGCAATTCTGTCAGATTTACAGACACTGAGCACGTGGTGGTAGTAGCTGACAGTCATCTCAATAAACACCTCTTGCACTGATTGTTAGACGTTTGCAGGCAAGATAATGTGATAAATTCCTTTTCTCCGGGAAACCACAGGTTTTAATTCAAAACTTCTCCTTTTTGTGCATTTAGGTCTTTCTACAAGCCACACTGGGGCAGCTATGACGCCACAGGGGGTGGGAGTGGGGGCTTTAACAACACAAACCCAACTTTGACCTGATTTTAAATAAAAAAATCAAGTATTAGCCAGGGCCGCACGGTGGCACAGTTGGTAGAGCTGCTGCCTCTCGGTGAGCAGGTCGACTCAGTTCAAGCAGGTCGACCCAGTTCAAATCTCAGCCGGGGGCCCTTCTGGGTGGAGTTTGCATGTTCTCTCCGTGCATGCGTGGATTTTCTCCCACAGACGAAAAACATGCATGTTAGACGGATTGGTAACTCAAAATTGTTTATAGGTGTGAGTGAGAGAGTGAATGGTTGTTTGTCTCATTTGTGTCCCTGTGATGGACTGGAGACTTGTCCAGGGTGTCCCCTGCCTCTCACACAGTGACTGCTGGACATGGGCACCAGTGACCCCCCACGACCTGAAAAGGAAGAAGCAAGTAAAGATGAATGGATGGATGGATGGAAGTAGTAAGAATTTGCCCAATTACAAAAATGTGCAATGATCTCGTAAACTTTAATTGTCTTTTTAACTCTGCTGTGTTGTAGGTATTTATGGGCAATCAGTGCACATCCCCTTACCATTTTATATTATTGCCCTGCTGAGCATGAAAACATCTTGATGCCCTTTGAGGGTGGCAGTGAGAAGGAACATGAAAGTATCTGGGTGTTCCCCACGCTATCCCTTGGCTTCAGCTGTGTTGATTTCCTCTCTGTCCTACATGCAGCTCATCTGCTTTGTACTCGTGCTTTATTTATTGTTGCCTTCATTAACAATTTAATTGGAAATCAAGAGAAGAGTTGCAGCAGAAATTTATTGGACCAAATGTGTCCTGTTAGAATAAGGTGTAAAGGCCTTCACATCTAAATAAAAAGGAGAGGAGGGAAAAAACTAGGCCGCCAACTTAAAAGATAGTAATTTACAAATGCTGGCTGACTCCAATAAAATGTTTGCCCACTCATAACATAAATTGCCTGTGTGGGCTTCCGTTGCACAGCTCGCACAGAGCCTGTAATAGATTTGAAAGTAAAGCAGCACATTTTATTGGCTGTTCTGTTGCATATTTACTGAGCACCAAGGATAAAGTTCAACAGGTTCACAAACTGGGAATAAATCAATGTTCTTTTAACTTTGAATGAAAATGCCTGTTTCTGAATGAAGCCTGGAAATGAAATGCCTTTTAATGGCCAAAGTCACAACTCTTTTATGAGAACGGAAACAGAAATGTGTGATAATCACAGGACAAGTTTGCTATGCTTATCAGAAGGGAATATACTTGCTCATGGAATTCATTTCCCTGGAAACATATAAAAAAACACAGATGGAGTAATGGATGGAGACAAGGCGAAGAGAGGGAGGTGAGAAAGAACAATAATGGTCTCTACAGTTCAGCATCGGCTCATTAATCATTCATAGACAGCCAAGTGGCAGCTGCAGGAAGCACAGTGAGATTTCAGGTTATGCTATCAAATCTCAGTTTATAAATAGAATAGTTTATAGAGCCAGGTGGCAGAATACCGTCACTCTGACTCTTCTTCTCTCTCCTCTATTCGGGTGTTATTTTCCAGCATCTAGAGTTTGGGTATCATGCAGGAATACTGTGTAACCATGTAACATGAGTGTATAGTGTTGGGAAAAAAAAATAGTCATAAAACATAAGAATCTGTCAGATGTGCTACAACAATAAAACTCCAGTATAAATTGTCATATTTTCCTGTAGACATGCTGGAATTTAAACACGCTCACTCATCCTTGAACAAAAGCTAACTCAGTGACTTCTTAAAGTATATCTTAAATGAACAGAGCGTTCTTTGTGATAAATATTGAACAAATGTTCCCGTACTGATAAAAATAAGAGTTCAGTTTGATCCTGTTGGTGATAGTGATGCTTCTCCACCATTTAAGGATGTCAGGCAGGTTTGTACATCATGGCAGCGGTGATGTGAGGAGGATGTCTAATATTTTCCTGCTTCTCAATCCGAGTCACCATGTTGTCACCATGGTGACAAGTGACACCTGCTATTGATTAATGCTCCATGAAACTGCCATATATAATAAGCTGAGCACATATATTTTACAGCAAATGAACCTTTACAAATGACTGGCTGATGTGACATAGAATGATTCCTGAACCCACTCCTTATTTATTTTTTTATTCTGAAATTTCATTATTTATCAAATAATTACATATACAGTAGTGTATAAGTACATTTTTTATTTTTCCCTAAGAATATTTGACTAGTTTATCATGCTAAGCGTACCTCTACAACAGTTCCACAGATTTACTTACCTTAAAGAAAGAGTTTGAATATTTGAAAGAGATGATTTATGGAAAGGTTGTCAAAAAAATTACTTTGCTTCATAGCTTTTTGAATGACCTCAGTTTAAAGAAATAATTCTACTAATAATTGAATGAATTGTTTAATAATTATTTAATTTATTCATTTATGTTTTAAAATGGTTCATACAAATTTTGTATTAATATCACATTAAATGCGTAACATGTAGAATTCTGTTTTATTTGCAAGAATAGACTGGTAGAATTGCAGCTGAAGTACCCATGAACATTTATGAAGGTTTAGGAAACAAAATGTCTCTATGAATTGATTTGAAATTCTTAAGAAGTCTGTCTGGAGTAGTTGTGAGATTCTAGTTAACCTCGTTGGTCTTGGTTGTACTCTGACTAGCCATTAGCTCATCAGTCAGGTCAGAATTAAACTCTGTTTCTAGGTTAATGTGACTTTTCAACAGAACAACACTTCAAAAGATTTGAGCTAACCATTTTTGTAGTCAGCTTTAAGGAAGAGGTTCCATTTTAATATAAACTCTGTTGAGACACATTATTATGACGCAACCCTCGGCACACTTATAATCCCTTAACTTGTAAATTTAAGATTTGTTTTTCTGTGTTTAAGACCTTTGTTCATTTTGTACATCTTGTTCTTTTGCACTAGTGTTTGATTTGTATGTTTTTTTTTATTTTTTTTTTTAGTCAGCTCAAGGGGGCTTTAGAAGAAAAGAATACTGTGTGTGTGCGCGTGTGTGTGTGTGGGTGAGAGGTTCGTGCACATAGGTTTTGAAATAGTTGGAAAAAGTAAATGAATGCCTGTGGAGCAGTGATTCATTGGCAGTAAATGCATAATTGAAAGCCTTTTTTTTTTTTTTTTCAAGGGGAATCCAAATAGCACAAAACAAAAAAGGTTGAATGGCTGCAGAGGATGTTAACACTCAGTCACCAAACCTTGTGCAGCAAGCCTAAAGGTGCACGTTTTACTTGCAGAAGTGAACCAGCGGTAAATGACAGTCAGAGGAAAGAGAAGCCATCATAAACCAGGTCTGAATTATCAATGTGAAGTGTGATGCGTGGCATTGTAGGTGGGCCGCTGCACACTATATGTTGACATTAGCAACACTGAAAGACATGGTGGAGCATGAGGCCATAAGCTGTTAGAGGAAAGGAGACCGTCACGTCACTCAGCTGTCTATGAGCTAGTTATGAGGCAAAGTATAAGAAAATGCGTTGTTCTGTCAGGCAGTCTGGGATCAATGTGGACTGACAGTGCAGCTCTACTCTGTGCTTCTTTTTCTAAACTAATAAATAAAATAACAGCCCTTTTTTATTTATGTCATCATGATGTTCTGTGCCTTGATTTTTTTTCTAAGTAATGCATAAATGATTATAAAAACAACTAGATAAATTATTAGTGTGGACTCTTCTCCTGGATATTTCTGTATTTACAGCATATTTACAGCAGTGGTTAGTTAATCTGCACCTCAAAAAAATAACCACAACAACTCATCTGAGACTGAGAAAACACTAGTATGGTTCTTCAGTGTAATTGTTCATTATTTGGTTGTTAAACTCAACACATACAAGTAACTGTCCAGTGGGCAGCTTTAGATTCAGAGGTTGCTGGTTCCTTCCCTCACTTGTAATAAAATTGCAAGCCATAACAGCAGCTGATGAGCAATCGGATAATTTTGGTGTTTGTGGGGTTTGCACAGCTTCAGATGGGTTAAAGGTCAAAAACATGCTGTCAGAATGACTTTTTTATGGTTTTTGTTTTATTAAATTTTATACATTTTCTTTATTTAATATAATATTTTACTACTTTTTTTGTCTTATTCTGACCATTGTTCTGTGATTTGACCTGTGTAAAAATATTTTAACTTGGTACAAAACGTTTCTCTTAAACTAATTTATTTCAGTTGATTCACAACCTTGTGACTATAAACTCATTGTCCTGTGAAATGTTCAGTGGGTAAAAATATGGATTAGAATTGTGATAAAGTCAGGTTTTACAAACTAACTAAATTCGGCACTTTGTTTTCCCAGTTGTCATGTTTCCTTTTTTTTTTTAACCTACTATGTAGCTTTAATTTGAGGTTTAGTCTTTGGTTTCGACCAGCTTTACCAGTAGGATTAGCCAATTCTGTGTATCAGTTTGGTTAAAATTAAGAAACTGAACCAGCTGGTGGGGGTTACAAAGATGTCACGGTCCACTTCACTGAAATCGAAACACACTGGAGTGTCCACTGACAGCACTAGGTGAGATCAGTTTCTGTCATCTTGATACTGTGAACACATCTAAGCCACATAGAAATAATGATGTGCTAATACTGGCAGTTTTGACTTAACTGCATTTACACTACCTTAAACTTACATGTGTCTTATTGAAAAAAATTTTTAGGCTTTATATAGTATACACTTAAAATATTTAAACATGAATTACTGAGCATAAACTTAAGAAACCTTTTTCCAACAGTGTAAATAAGCTTACTTACTGGACAAGAAGAGAAATAAAAGTTAAAAAGTACATTATTTTAATTCATTATGAACAAATAAGTATTGTTTAGTGTTTGTTTAGCATATATCTTAGTATATATCTTAGATCCTTGTATACCGTTTCTTTTTATACTTGATAGTTTTGCTATTTCTGGGTGTAACTGGGACCTTGAGTACATAATTTCATTCCACCTCCTGTACCACATGTGATGCGAATGACAATAAAGAACCTTGAACTAGATCTAAGTACAAGCTTTGATGAGTGTAATATCAGATTATAACTGTATATTATAAGTATTATAAATAAAAGCAGTAAAATCTGGACACGTTTTTTTTTTTTTCTTTTTTTTTTTTTCTTTTACCTCAGAAATCCCTGGTCTGCAACCAGCTAAGGATGCTACATAGCACCTACAAATATGGTGGTTACATTTCTTGCTTCGTTAGCATAGACTGCGCTGTGGTTGGCCATTCCATTGCAATTCAATACAGTTCATTTACAAAATCTATAAAATGAATCCAACTGTCAGCAGCTTAGCAAACAGGACTTACCCGGACTCACACAAAGACTAGACTGAAGAAAATGACATAGTTTCAAAAAACAAAACACTGACAAGGCAGTTAGAGGACAATCACTGAGGAACAAAATCATGAGGCTTACAAAGTTATGAGCAGGTGTGAATGGAAAACAGAGTAAGAACGACTGAAGGGAAAATGGCTGACACAGGGAGACGATGAGAAACTAAATGCAAGTGGTCTCAGAAAACAAAGCAAAGAACGATGAGAAGGAAAACACAAAGAACAGTAACATGACACAAACTAAATGCACAACAAAACAAGCAAAAACCCAAAAAATCTCTCACAAGAAAACATGAAGAACCCAGGATTATGACACCAGCATGAGCATGAGGATGAATCACTCCAAGGTGTTTTAACAAATATCTTTGTTAAAGCATCAGTATTTATATGTGGCTGCATGTCATCCACTCGTTTAAATATGACCCAGAACTTGGTTTGTTGTGTGCTATTTGTACATTAGTTTGCTTTTTTATTTTCTTAGAGCATTATTCTTTCCATCATGTCCACTTCTTAACATTGATCACAAACGCATGCTTAAATGAGCATGTGTTGGTGATAATTCATGTGCATAAAACTTGGATTTGCAGGCTATACTGTATATGATAACTATTGGTCTATATGGTTAATAATTTTAGGACTGCTCAGCAGTTCACTCCTACAATATTTCATCATAATTTCTCGTCATCACTCAGTTCTTGCACTCTTTACCTCCAATATTCATTTATGTCTGCCTCCCTTATCCTGGTTCTAATGAGTTCTGGGTTTGGTCTGTCGGGGGTTTAAAGCTCCTCACTGTCTTACCAGCTGTGTCCTCCCACGGAGTGGCAAATGCCTCTTTTGAATTTTAAATAAAACTCCGGAACCACCTCAACATTTCCTGATCAACAGCACTAATATTATAAGCCTATTTGTCTGCAAGGGCTCTGAGAGAACTGACGGTCTTTGATTTTATTGGGCAGCAGGTTAACAGATTGTTATGTTATAAGTTTGGTTTGTTGAACGTATTATCTGTTGTGGAAACATTTGTTTAAACTTTTGCAAGTTGGCAATTTTTAAAGTCAACTTGATTCAAGGTAACAGTGGTTTGAGTTGTTGCATCACATCAAGAAGGTCCATTTTTGTAATCCCCCCCACATACCAAAAACATGCATGTTAGGTTGGCTGGTAATGCTAAATGGTCCCTAGGTGAGAGTGAGAGAGTGAATGGTTGTCTCTATGTAGCCCTGTGATGGAGCCGAACGCACATGGCGCCGTAAGTCTGGATTTTCGGCCGTAACTCGAAACCGAAAGCACATGGCAGCCGCTAC
>JARVLU010000583.1:13789750-13805783 GCA_031762415.1 Simpsonichthys santanae | reverse complement strand
GTAGCCAGGTCTCTCTTGTAAATGAGTCCTCGAGGCTCAATGAGATTAACCTGCCTAAATAAAGGTTGAATGAATCAGAAAATAACAGAGTGAAACTGTGTGTAAATACAGCTCGGTGGAGCATTTACTGCGACCAAGTCTGCATGTTGATGTGTTGCTTTTTCATGTCTTTTCCAAGATGTTGCTCACCCGTCAATATTTTTGTATACATATACTGACGCAAAAACAACATCGGCGAGCCTCACCGATGACTCTCAATGTGCTGTTATCAAAGCAGAACTGGTTCCACATCATATTCCATCATGTCTGTTGAAATCCCACTTCTTGCTTTGCTCAGATTTCTGTCATATTTTTAGCTGGAAACACATTTTCAGTTCAGAGCTCCCACAGTGAAGCCCATGTGTGAACAGTAGTCGCATAGAAACACAGAGTCTAATTTTCTGTGCTTTTGTTATGGCCCTTTTTTGGTGTTCATGTGTAAAAACCACTTTAAATTCTTCCTTTGAACCTCACGTTTGATTGGGAAAATCCCTAATTCTGAATGACAGGCTTCACAGTGTCACTCATCAAACTGAGGGGCATCAATATATTGTATGGTTTGGTTTGGATTCCATTGCCATGACATTTCTGGTGCATTGTGAAACATTGCAAGTGGGTTAAGTTCTGTAAAACTAAAAGAATGTACCATAGATCTTACAAATAATCAGTTGTGCTAATTCTTTTTACTTTCTTCCCTTTTCTTCATGTCTTGCTCTCTCAGGTGAGGAATGATCTGACCAATGAGCTGGAGAAAGCAGACATTCAGATTGCAGACACAGAAAGCTTCTCCAATGATCCCTGCGTCAACGTCAAAAAACTCAAGGTTAGTAAAGCAGATTTGTGGGTCTTTCAAAGCATAACATGCATTTAAAAAAGGGATTACTGTCTTTATTTTTTGTTGTTTAAAGTGGAACAAGAGGTAATTACATTGATGTGAGTTCATTAAGAAGTACGGCACCTAAATTCACTGTAAAAAATTTTATCAAGCTAGCTGAGATGAAACATTTTGTGGAAGTTTTGTAAATAGCTTTTTGAATGAGCTCAATTTGGGAAAAATTAGTTTATTTCTTACTGAACTGACAAGCTAACAGCTACTCTGAGCCAGTTTCCCAACAGTTCAAGGGGAACACAGCTTTATGAGCCTTCACGCCACCATTAGTTTCACATTGCATGGTTTTTCTAACAAACACATTTGATTCCTGCTTTATTCCTACTTTTATTCCTATATTTTACGTTGCTTTCTGTGTTCGCACAATTCTATGTTAATATTAGTTTAATAAAGAACTGACAGTGTTGTGAAGTTTAATAAACTATGTTCACATGGACTGCATAAAAAAATATACTCAAGATGTTTTAAGAGAGCAGCATTTTGTTATTTTATTTTTTGCACAAAAAAGAAGCAACACACGTAAAGGAAATGATAAATAAAAATATATATATGTGCCAGAGTGGTCTTAAAAAACCCAAAATGGGCTTACAAGCAGGTCCTCTCCCTTATAAAAAATTTAAAATAATAATAATAAAAATAAAACAATAAATGTGTTAAAAAAATCTATAAACTTTAATCAACTTTCTTTTAAATACAGATAATGTACATGATTCAATTAGTTGTTTTAAACTGTTCCACAGCACAACACCTTGATGCAGGAATGAATATTTAGCAACAGTGGTTCAACAGAAGGGAAATGTTGGAGTTGTACTGATAATAAGAATTAAACTCTAAAGAAGTTGTGAACATATTTAGGTACAGGTGTAACTTTGTGCATCAAGATTCCTGCTTGATACTTATTCACATCATAAATTGTAAGAATTAAAAAAAAAAATTCAAACAGAGGTGTGGATGGAGCTAAATGTGGAGAGTTAATGACAATCCTTACAAAATAGTTTTGAAGTTTATGGATTGACTAAGTAAAAAAGATAAGTACTATCCCAAATGAATTTACAATAAGAAATATGGGGATAAATTAAACTATTGTACGAGGTTAATAAAGTACTTACGGTTTAACCTTTTTTATAATACATAAATATTTTGAAACCTTCTTACACACTGATTCACAATGATTCTTAAAACAAAGTTTCTCATCAATAGAGACACCTAAAAACTTGGTTGATGAAACACTGGAAAGTGAATTGTTATTAATATAAATTTTATTTTTTCTGGATTGTAATTCTTATTCTTAAATAATATTAAATTAGTTTTTTTTTTTTTTTTTTTTTTTTTTTTTAGCATAAAGTGAGTTTATTTAACTGAAACCACTGCGCAAATTGAATGAGTCCATAATTAGCCTCATCAACAAGTGAGTCAAGATTACTATCAGCAACAAAAAGTCTGGTATCATCAGCAAATAAGTTAGATGACAAAATACTAGATGCTTTTGGTAGATCATTAATGTACTGTATATGAGAAACTACAGTGGACCCAAAATGGATCTTTGTAGAACTCCACATTTTTAGGACATCCCACTGTGACAATTTACCATTAAATTTTACAATTTGCTCTCTGCTGTGCAAATAATTTTCAACCCATTTCAGAACCTTATTTTTAAAACCATAACAAGACATTTTTTGATCATAATATTTCATAATTTACTTTTGGTCTTGGCCTTGCTCAGACTACTTATGAGTTTATTGATCCTGTCAAAATTAAACCTAATTTTTCCAAAGTGAGCTCATTCAAAAAGCAAACCACAACACATAAGAGATTTGTTTAACACTTCCTCATAGAACCCCACTTTAATTCAAGCTGTAGCTTACATATATGTTAAAAGGTCTGTGCATGTATCACCATCAGGTAGTGTGAAAAATAGCACAGTCAGACAATTTGTGCTGGAGGAGAATAATGGCCAGTAAGAGAAATAGATATGATTGTAGAAATAATGTTCACTAGAAGGAGAAGGTCAATAAGATCGAGCTGAGGAGACATTGGGATGTAGAAGAAACAGAAAGATAAGCTTTCTTTCCTAAAATGTGTGTAATCTGCATGTTAAGGTCTGACATTTTAAGCTGACATCACCCATCTTGAATTAGTGCTGAATATGCAAATCTCAGCGTTGCCTGAAAAATCTTTTCAGAGAGTTTGGAAGGAGTGGGTGTGGGCCTCTGACACTCTGTGTGATCCACAAATAGAGCGCGCACATCTGTGATATTCCAGCTGAAATATTCAAAATGCAGACAGGCATCACCGCTGCAGGGCATCTTCACAGCCCGCTCTCGACGTTTCTCTGCTGCTTTCTGCCTTTTTCATTTTCTCCCTCGTTCCCCGCCTCGACTTCCCTGCACAGGCTGGATTAAGAAACATTGATAAAACAAAGACAGGCTTCCATTTGAAATGAGCGCACACACACACACGCACAGCCAACTTTATTTTCAATTTCTATAACTGTGCTGTTTATTATTTATCAGTTTGAGCATAAAGTATAAGCGTTGGCAGACATTTTGTAGACTGGGGTGTGTTGTACTTTGCAACAACTTAACTGCCTGGGAGGCGGTTTAAGCAGCTTTACTTTTCTAAAAACTAATTTAAATAAAGATACATTAGTATCTATAATCAATTATGTATTTAGAACTAGTAGAGTAAGTGGTGTACTGGTTGTGGCCTCCCCGTAAGAATAAAAAAAAAACTTTAAATGCTTTTTTGTCAAGTGTGCCTGTTGTCATTGGACATTTGTGTTTGTGTTTTTTTTTTTTTGCGTAAAGTACAAAAACGTTCATGTCGGGTTACCTGGATTTTGTCAATTTAATGGAGGAATAAAGGTGTGAGACAGTTTGTTTTTGTTATGCTTATAAAGTTTGCCAACTGTAAATGAATTAATGTATAAAATACAATTGATACGTCTTAAAATGGAACTTGTACACCTCAAGAGAATGTATATCACCCATCTCCTTGCATGCCAAAGTTATAAAACAAAACCTTAAGCAATGTGTAAGCACTCGTAGTACTTGTTGGGGATGATGCTCAGCTACTTCCATACCAAATTCTAAGTTAATATTTGTAAAACTCACAGAGATATGACCAATTTAGTGTTTGGTAAGGTTGATTGTGGCAGCCATGTTGAATCTAATTGGATAATCAGTTGTAGTTTAAAAAAAATGGTTACTGGTTTGTGAGATATTTTGCTAACAGACACACACGCAGGCGATTTCATGATCACCTGGGTTTCATGGAGGCAGGATAAATCTGTTGGCCCTGACTTATGACAAGTGCAAATTTATTTCTCTTCACTTTATTCTCACTCGTGCGGCAATTTTCACTTGCAACACTAACAGTAAACTGAAGATTCATGTTTCAGCATCTGACTGTGTAATAAGTCACCACTCCTCACCACACTGTTACACTCTACACATGCTTCAGTTGTGTTATGCGAATGACACATCTCTAACCTCCATGTCCTGCTTAAAATAGCCATGAAATCAACACATCAACACTGTTGAAGAAAACAAAAGGGATTGAGCATGTTTCGTGGCCCACATAGAATCAACTCCAGATTCATGGCTTGCACTTATAATATCATTATGTTTGCCTATTTTATGAAAGTATTTTATTGAAACCAGTAAAACTGCTAAAGCACCTCTGCTGATCCAAATCCCCAAACAGCACAAAGCCAGAGCAACAGCCTCACATTGATCAGCCAGCTTAAAGGGCCAATCTACTGTAAGGTTCTAGTGTTGTTTTCAGTCCAAGCTGGTCTTTTCAATGCAGTTTTCTTGTTTAGACCAATTAATAAAGTAAATGGTAAATGGACTGTACTTAAATAGCATCTTTCTATTTTATCAAGATAATGCAGTGCTTTACACTACAATCTGTGCCCTCAATTTAACCATTCATATAGCACTCTGCTAGAACTATACAAAGATTAATCAGTGCTTTATCACATCCATACACTGATGGGACACACATAAGAGGCAATGAGGGGTTCAGTGTCTTGCCCAGGGACACTTCAGCATGCTGCTGGTGGAATTGAATACCCAACTCTCCTACTGTGATCATAATTGTTGTCGTATTTGTGACTTTTGTGATTTATTTTTTTCAGTAATCTAAGCATTATTTTCAAGGTTTGTTTTTATTTCTTGTCCTTTGGATTTAGTTGTGTTTTCTTGGTTAAATCCTATTTGCTTCCCAGTGTTTCTTGTGCCATAATTCATATCCAGTACCATCAGTAAACCTCCCCAGTGTTTTTCCATTCAGCCTGCCACCTTCACCTGTCCCCAATCAGCATCTCGACACAGGTGTTTCCACTGCCCCTCCCACCCAGTTTGCTATTTAAATCATCTCTTGTCACCACCTCGCCGTCGGCTCATTGTTCTGCAAACCTATCAGAGGTCTCGGTCCTCCTCGTGCCTCCTCCCCGGCGTTTTTTTTAATTGTTGCCACGTCAGCCTTTTGTTTTTGTTTATTTAATAAATCTGTTTTTGTTTTATTTCGTGCTCCCCGTGTCCGCCTGTGCTTGGATCTAACCACACCGAACCGTGATAACCGCGCTTTCATCTGTAAAAATTAAACGCATAATTTCATCCTGCATGTGCAAATATTTAGTCATGTATGCAACACAATGGTCATCACAATGAAATTGGTGATGTTGAAGCAACAAAGTCTCAATCAAATTTTCATCAAGCTCATAAAAGACCAGTGATGTTCATCTGTTTGTGTTTAATAATCCTTAACGGCGCCTTATTGGGATTATGTGGTGTATATTACTCGCACACATTAAGCGCAATTATAAAGTGACAAATAACCCAGTTATAGATAAAGCAGTGGAGGCTTCCCCTCTTTGAAAACAGTAATTGTTACAGTTACATAAAAGCTTGAGCAATGAGGGTAATTCAGGGCTCTTCAGTGCCCCCAGTCTGTTTGTAGCACACCAACACAACACACTGACTTATGCCCTTGCCTACAACTATGCAGTGCTTTTGTTTTGTTGCCGGGCAGGCTGGAATTCTTACTGAGCCCGTGGCCCTTGGACATAGCTGGAGTCATTTGGGTTAAGTGCCTTTCCTTCAGGGAACAGGCGTATTACTGAGTCGCCACTGGCATGTCTGCCTCCCCCAAATACACATTCACCAACACAAGAAAAGGACACAAAAGCACATCCGGAATTAAATTTAGAGCTTCTATCTGACATTCTTGGGCTTCTACCTATATTTATGTTTTGTGAAGATGCTAGAGTTGATGATCAGAGAGGAAAATGTCCCTCAAGAGTTTCAGCAGTGACTCTGATGTAACCAGGAGAGAAGTGCTGGGATGAAGATGATTAGTTGGCCCCTCTGATCTGAGGGTGCATGGTGAAGCCTGGAGGATGACTTCATGAACTGTTTCTAACTGGCTCTAATATCTGGATAGGATAGCACAGGTTTTATCAAATTACTGCTGGTGTTTGAACCTTTTTTTTAACTTGTCTTTGTGTAACTTTTCATCATAGATAAGTCTTCATGAAACTTTTAATCTCTTAAAAATATGTTGTTTGTTTGTGTTGTGCATCTGGTCTGATACAGATTCATCCAATCGGTGCCAGTATTTCCACATGCATTTTGTTTACGTCTGATCAACAACTGTATGCAATTCTGTGTGCACATGCTCAGGACTGCACTCGCCCACTAAAAGGAACGGTCCCACCTTTGATTTCTTTCTATTTACCACCTGCAAACATGCTGAATTTCCACCCAGGGAATCTGAATTATTTACCAAGTCATTCACTGGGCCATGTTGTGTCCTGAATCCCCAAGCTAATCTGGGCTCTTCAGCCTGGTTGGTGTGTTGTTCTACCCCCATATACTCTCTGTAATAATGCACTTTGCAGTTTGATACTGCTTATTATTCTTTACTTCTGGATTTCCATTTAGGTCAAACATACTTTAAAAGAAATCAGCACATGCAACATGGTTCATTCTATGAACAGCAGTGTGATGTGATGTCACACAAAAATGGTTGATCCCACAGAGGTCTCAGTTTTTCTCATTGATTTATTGCCTGAATTAAAGTTCACAAGTAAAGGACATACAGCTTTCGTTTAGTTCCATTACCCAACATGCCCAGCATGCTTTGCAGCTTTACAGAAAGCACTTTGTTTACCAAATAAAAAAAAAAAAACAAAAAAAAAAAAAAAAAGCAGCTGGTTTGAACGTTAAATAATTTTTGACCAATCAAAGCAGACTTGGTTTTAATCCGGCACAAAATAAGTAAAAGTTAAGAAGTGCTGCCACACTTTTCTATAAAAGGAAAGCATTTTTTGTTGACAAAACATTTTTCTTCTTCTTCAGGACAACGATGTGAGAATCATCATTGGTCAGTTTGATGAGAACTTGGCCTCCCAAGTCTTCTGTTGTGTAAGTACTCGATTACACATTCAATTTTAAATGTTCAAAGTTCACGCTTACTTAATGTCTTTTTAACATTGTTTAGGTTCTACAAAGCACATAAGCACCAGCGTTCATGCATAAAATCATCCATCACATGCTCAAATACATTCAAAGCTGTTTCTGGTACTCAAGGCTGGCATTCCACTCTAGTTTTTGGTCCTTTACACCTTTTTTGTTAACTTTTATATACAAACATATTTATAAATTTGATTTTTTTTTTTTATATATTTTGCGTTGTGATAATGAAATATTCTCAATGTGCAATGTTGCTGGTGGGTCTGAATGACTGCAGAGCACAGATGAAACAGGTAGACACACTGTTCAGGCTAAGCATAAATCAAACAGCAGAAGCATGAATATATTTAGACCACAATGCGTCCCAAAGTACTGACTTGGAGCATGCTCATTAGTATCTGTAAAATGGTCAATTATGTATTTACACTCTGCACATTAATCTGTTAGCATATTTGCTCAATACAGTATAGGGATTCAGTGTTTATATATGCACAATAATTTTCATTCAACCTTTATTTAAACACGTTAGTCCCATTGAGCCACAAAGACTCATTTACAAGAGAGACCTGGATTTTAACAAAGAGTGATGCCAACAATGCCAACAATAGACAATCGCAAAGGATGCAGAACAATTTCCATTTTTTTGTTTGTTTTTTTACAAATGAATATAAAATGGTAATTAAAACGATAATTAAAAGGAAGAGGAGCAAAAAAAACAGATTACGAGGCGGTGTAGAAAACTAAAAACAAGAACATGTCTGCATTGGTTCGTGCCAGGAACTTAACAGATGTTTAAAGCCACTTAGAGAGGTCAAGAGCTTCAGATCTTTTTTGCAAGATATTCCAGGAAACAGGAGCGGAGTAGGAGAAGCCCATTTGCCACGTTCAGTTCTCACTGAGGGAACACTGCATGTAATAATGTTCTGAGAGTGCACGCTGTAGCTGCACTCACGTAGACACATGTAGGAGGGGATGTATGAAGGCAGCAGACCAAGAAGTGATTTATAGATGGAAATGTACCTTTTTTATTAAAAAAAAAAAATTAATAATAAATGTACCAGTGAGAGTCTATGTGAAGTTGATGACAAGTTAACCAGTGAATACAGGTGAATACAGCAAATATAGACAACAAGGAAGGATTGTAAAATAAATCCCCCAATCCTCTAACTTGAAGACAATTATTCAAACATTGACCCATTAACATACAGTACTTAAGTGCATCTTAGTTGGTGTATGTCCATGAGAGTGAAGGATTGTGGGTGTTCAGAAATCTCCAACAGACTTTAGGTTGGTCCTTCATAAAGCTAACAGTGTGGAGATTTCAGACATGTCACTATTCGTAGGTCAATCAGTGCATGCCTGCCAACTGTCCTGATTTTGGGGGGTTAGCCCCAGACTTAGTTCCCACTGTCCCATATAAAGGTTGATAACTACAGTAGACACCCATCATTTGAGAAGTTCTGGCTTGTTTTATCTGTGTCGAGCTGTCAGACCTAAGAATTTGGTAAAATACACTTCAAATGGCTCGAGGAGACTGAGGAGACTTTTCAAAAATTTCTGGGGAGGCATGTCCCCAAAATCCCCCATTGGATAGCTTTGTGTTGCTGTGTTCTGTTTGTCCCTCATTGCCATCACATAACTTATACTGTTTCATGGCTCTAACCTTTCCTTCCTTTCTTTTTACCTGTTCTAGGCATATAACTTGAACATGTTTGGTAGTAAATACCAGTGGATCATCCCAGGCTGGTACCAACACAAGTGGTGGGAGCAGGCTAACACCACCAACTGCACGGTCAAGAAGCTTCTCACTGCCATGGAAGGATACATCAGCGTGGACTTCGAGCCCCTCAGTTCTCGACCAGTCAAGGGCATCTCTGAAAGGGTGAGGAATCTGAAAAAGTTACAAACTAGTTTTAACCCCGTTTGTAAGCGATGCGGTTTATTGAGAACTTAAGTCAACCAACTTCAAATATCAGCTGCTTGCATAAACAAAAAATAAAGTTGGAAAGACTAAAGACATGACATGAAAGCACTGTTGTCCCAGATGTGTCCACCTAACTCCAGTAACTGTGCTGTTCCCATACTTTCCATACCTCTTCACTTGTTTTTCGTATTACTAATTGGAAATTTAACCAATTGTTACCTTCAGATAAATTTCACTTTTTTAAACATTCTTCTTTTTGGGTCATTACTCTAAACTCTCACATGTCCTAATAGTCATATCTCTTCTTGTACCCCTTTTCCTGGTCTTGTTCCTGCAGAATTTCCACCCTTCCATGCACTTTTCCTGAACTTTTGACCCCTCTACCTTCATCTTCTTTCTTCTTTCTCACTCTTTTCATCCCAGCATGCTCAGAGAAATATTATCAAATTGTCCAGGATACAACTGCAAGTCTAGTGTTTAGATTGCAATACTGTACTGAATACACGCCACTCCACTTTTCCTTGTCCACAGCGGACAATTAAATTCCATTTTTTGCAGCATCTGTCAAAAAAAACCTTTTCCCATAATTCTCATGTGGTTGTTAGAAATAAGAAACTGTACCCTTTCTTCAAGTATGTTGCAAAAACAAAATAAAAAAGATGTATACTGTATAGTCAGGGGAAAAAAAATCAAATATTTCAATTAAAAAGAAAATAAATACTGAAGTACTTCTGAATACGTTCTTACAACTAACTAAAGTTTTCTTTTTACACGTTAGAATTTGTATTTTACCTTTTTTTGTTGTTGTTTGTTTATTTTCTACTTGTGTTTCTCTGTGGTTACAATCAGAAGGTATTTTATCACACAGAAGAGCATCTACTGAAATTAGTTCCATAATTGTTTTGAGAAAATGTACATGTAGCTTCAAAGCGTTGCTTCCAAAAGACATTGGTTTTCCTTATTTCCAGATGTGCACTCTTAGATTAGAAATTTCAAGGTTACAATAGCAATGCCTTTGAAATGATGCGCTAAAGCTAAAGAAAAGCTGCATCGTAAAAAACAAATTTAAAAAAAGTAGGAAGAAAGTCGTTTTCTCAACTTCTTTGTCTTGCTCGCCTTTCAGACCCCACAGGAGTATGAGATGGAGTATACCAGAGAGCTTCGGCAGAAAGGTGTGGATGCAAGCAAGTTTCACGGCTTCGCCTACGATGGGATCTGGGTAATTGCTAAGACCTTGACCCGAGTTATGGAGCTGCTGCGGATAAAACAAAGGCAGAACATCTACCACAACTTCACAGTCGATGACCGAGAAGTAGGAAAAATGGTTCTGAATGTCATGAACGAGACGAACTTCAATGGAGTGACGGTAAGAGACAGAAGTTTACAGTTTTTAATTAAAGGACAACCATTCATGTAGGAATACACATCTGCCCTTCCTGCCAGACATTTAGACTAATACAATTTTGTGTTGACAAATGATAAAGTTTTAGCAGTTCTGCGTGAGCCTTGAAAGTATTGTGCATAATTTAGGCCTCAGACTTTGTGTTGTGAATGACTAAACTACTACCACATAGTTTATTTTATTTATTTATTTATTTATTTTGAAAATTATTGATTTTTAACAATTTCTTTAAACTCTGTCCTGAGGTTCGAGATATTTTGCTAATAAATATAATTTACTCAGACAATTAATGCTACAATTTTAAGCAAACATCTTTGTTAATAAGTAGCATTTAAGATATATTATTTGAATAACCCTAAACTACAGCTACATCAGGTTTTAGCACAGAATCTGTAAAACTGACTGAATTTCAGCCATTTGTGTGTTTTCTAAGGTCAACTGGCTGTGACTGGCATCTTAAATCAAGTTGGCTCTAAAAGTTAATCTTTTGTAGAAGTTCATCTATTGATTATTTTCTGAAAGTCTCATTAGAATTCATGCAATGGTTCATGAGACATTTTGCTAACAGACAGAGAGGGTTGAATCAGTTAATTGAAATTTTCAAGCAAGTACCTTAAACAACTTTTTACTGTTAAAATTATGTGTCTGGATTGAGCCTCAGCTACAAATATGCCAAATCTTGGATCAATATCTGTAAACCTGAATGAGTTATAGCCATTCAAGGTCAGTTGACTGCAGTAGCCATCTTGAATTGGGTTGACTTCAAATGTAGAGTCATGGATGTACACACATGAATTGTTTTCTGCAAGTTTTATTAAAATGTGTCTGACAATTGCAAACAAACACAAGCACATAAAGACAGACGTTACTCTGAAAATCATAAAAATATAAATCATTCAGTGCATTTAGAGACACTTAAAATCAAACAATGCACTCACTTACTGCTGATCAGGATGGGGTCTTGTAAATGTAAATGTCAGTATTCCACGTGTAAACACTTGATGTAAAATGGTTTTGTGTGGAGTGGGTGAATGTCCCAGTATCACAAAGGAAGGATTCAGTGCTCAGTAAACTGGACTCTTGCTTGCAGAGGTTACCCACTCATCCGTGCATCTGAATGAAGCCGAAAGTGATGTAATTTAGTGCAACAGACTCACTCTACTGCATTTAAGATTGATCCTGGTGGCAAAGCTAAAAGCTGTTTATGCACTGTATGTCTCTGTGCGTAGGTTTGTGTGTGTGTGTGTGTGTATGTGTGTGTAGTGTTCTTACTCTCGCCCTTCCTATTGAGCCGTTTGAGGATATCTCCTGTTTCTCTGTAATGGCCACAATGTTATTAGAAGTGTTGCATGCGGCTCCGTGCCTGAACATTTGGCGTGGGGAGTGTTGTGTTTTACATCAGGACTTCACTTGCATTTTAGTATGTTTGTGTTCAACTGAGTTTACAAATAATCAGTGCAACGTGCAGCTGGTAATGAAAAAAAAAAAATCATACAAACATTTACAAGGGTCAAAGAACACAAAGTAAACTGATAGCAGCATCTGTTTAGAAGTGGAAAATAAAAGATAAACAATTAAAATCTTACCTGTGGTAGATGGCAATTTGAATGACTGCAGTTTGAAAAAAATAGTTGAATTTCTATTGACAGAGATTTTTGCTTTCAAAAGCCTTCAGATTCCACTGTTGTTGTCAATACTATTATTTAAAAGCATTTTCAAACATGGCAGGTGAAATGCATACCTTAAGGAATGCTAGGCTTTTAATTGAATCCTTCACAACCAGTGCTTGCTGTTTATTATTGTTATAATTTAGTATAATGTTACTGTAAAAAAAATAAGTGATGTAAATATTTCCACGTGTCATGTTTACATTACTAGTCTGAAAGCAATAGGGCGCTGTTTGCAAGCTGCTAGCACAGGCTGTGCTGCTGCATTGCACGTGATCTGCCTCACAGCGAACATCCCATAAATCAAACGTCACCTTTCAATCTGTCTGTTCAAGCTGTTAAAGCTACAAGATTCCTATCTTGCCCTCTGTCATATTCGTGCCATACATCCACAGGTTATTGTGTCAAGTAGCTACATTTATTACATAAAGTGGCCATGGTAAATGTAGTCAGAGTTATGCACAAAATAAACAACGTTAAACAGTAGCATTGCATTATAATTAAACACGTCTTTGTTCCAAAAGCTTTAAGCTCTCCCAACTATTATAGCTGCTCTTTTAAGGGATTACATGAAATACGACTTTGTGCATAGAAACTTCCACCCACACATGACAAAGACTGGAGGAGGCAATTTCCCTTCTAGCCACGCTCCATACATCTTTTATGCTATTTTAAAATTCTGATTTCAAAAGCAGCTGTTACGCAACTCACTTGCTTGGCTCGGGGATTAAATGACTTGTAGTTGGACTAAATTCTTCCATGTACAGGCAGATATGTGAAGACAAATGGCTTATGTGTGCACGTTGCTGATCTTCATGCCCTCATATGAGCCGTGTGCCTTCACCTGTGTTGTGGTTTCCTGCTGATTTTTGCTGCATGAGAACATGCCGCAACAAAACCAAACCACACTCCTCCGGTGCTGATAGTCTTGCTGCTGAATCAGTGGCTGCAGCAGCAAGAGAGTGATCATTGAGAGTATTGATCCGACTGCTGTCACAGCCGCAGAGAAACAGATTGGCAATAGCTGGAGAACTTCCAGGGCAAGGAGAGCTGCTGGAGCCACATAAAGACATTTACTGAAGGAAAAAAAGTCATCAGGATGTGATTGGAGGATGGCAAATGGCGTGTTTTTAGTTTCTTCTTCTTTTTTTAAAACCAAACATAATTGTGTTGTATCAAAGTCTCTCTGCTTCACAGTCTTAGATGAATTTTCCCTCTTTAAATCTGAGTATGCATATGTGTGTACGTCACATCAGCTGCTTCAGGAACCTGAGACTCTGAAAACCCAGAGGACGTAACACCTGCAGCTCACACACTTACATCTCATTTGACCCCAGCACGCCTGCACTGACTGTATTCTCACCCTCACTGACAAAGTGATAGCCACCTCCTCCAGCTTTACTCGATAGACATCTTCTCTCTTGCACACACTGCTTTATTCCAACTCAAAGTCTTTTGTGTACTAGGCACAGAGGGAAAAATGTGGTTTTTCAACCACACGGTGCTTGACAAAATTTGGCTTCACAATTAAGTTTTCAAAAGACAGTCAGGGTTTTTGGAAGAGATGCTTCATAATGTTTATAAAAATGCTAGTCCTTACCATTATTAACTTGGAGAATTAGAGGTTTTATCATGTGAGGCAATCTAATGGCTTGTTAGAGCGGTGCCAAGTGTACAGATCTGCTTTTATTGTTGTTGTGCTTGTGCATTATTTTTTGTTTATTGTTAGGTTTAATCATATTGGTTTATTTGCTGTGTTTTATCCTCTATATTTCCCTGGACCATTAAATCATGAGAGCTTTTCCTCAGTTAAGTCCTGCCTCACCCTCTCACACTTGTCCCCCATCTCATTAAGCTCAGTTGTCTCCAGTCCTCATCAGCACCAGTCCTGTTTTTTTCTTTAAATTATCTTTATTTTTTTATTTCAAGCTCCTTGTGTCAGTCTGCATTCCTGGGTTCTACTTGTGAAACTGTGATACCAAGACCAAAGTGGATATTACAACTCTAATCCCCAACTTTATAGCAATATTTGTATGCAAATAAATTTTTTTATACATTTGCATTTGGATTTTACATTTTCATTTATTATATTATTTATTCCATTCATCCAGTTAAAAAAACAAAAACACTATTGACATTAACACTGTCTGTTAGCGAAATATCTAATGTACCAATGCACAGATTTTAATAAAAATCTCAAATTATTAATTTGATGTATATCTACATGTCATTTTGGAGTGACTCAAATTCAAGATGGCTGCCACAGCTAATCAACATCCAAAATTGTGTTTTTGGATCATTAAAAGCAGCTAAGCTGAGAAGCTAACCTACGAGCTAAGCTAACAGGCCAACCTTGGGGAAAAAACCTCCATCTTGTTGAAGCTCCAAAATTCACAGCTGAAACCCGTGCTTTTGTGTAAAAATTTTCTCTCTGCAAAAAGAAGCTGAGAACTTGTTTACAGATTTTTTTTAATTAAAAGCTTTGTGTGAAAAATGCTATGCTAAAGAGCTCAAACCACACAGAGGGTCCTCCATTATGAGAACTGAAAAACAGGAACGAGAGACATCCCATGTCACGTCAAGGAGTCTCCCTCCTATTTTTCTTAAAGAGACACGCTGCTCGCTCCCTCACTATCGATCCTTTGGTTCAAACAGTCTTATACTGCCATCCGGTGGCCAATAAAGGTACTCCAGTCAAAACAAATCAACATTTATTCTTAAATTTGACATTAATGACTAAATATTGTCAAATTTAAAAAAATATTGTTTATCGCAATTATTTCTGAGCCAATTAACCGCCCAGCAAAATTTATCGTGACAGGCCTAATGACATCATTTACAGGATTTGACCAAAACAGCTGCAACGCCACCATTGCTTATCTATCATAAGATGGTTAGTTTAAATTCCTGGTGATATGCATTCCTTCAGGAAACATGAAGCCTTTGTTAATAAGGTTTGCATAACTGTGTTTCTGTTGATTTCACGACACTGAATGTGACAAATGTGTTGCAGGAACAGAACACGTGTGGCATGCAGCTTCTCTAAAAACTGGGATACATGCATTAAGAATCATAATGACTACAAATCAAGTTCCCCTGAATCCTCTGACCCCCATTAAACACCACAGACATCTTCATGTGATACAAATAAGCTAAACAGGGGTGCTCTGCAACAAACACTCGAAGTGCCGTGTGTTGTGCATTGCTAATGCAGAAAGCAGCACCGGAGACCGCCTTCTATGTATGCATTGTCTGTGGCACATGCGAGTGTGACAACATATTAAGTGCACACACATAGACACATCAAAGATGCCACACAAAGACTGGGATTCAAAGAGAGGGGTGGGATCCTCTCTGCCACTTCAAAGCTTTCCATTTTTTAAGAGCAAATCGGCTCTCCAGCATCCACTTCCCCTCAGCTCTCAGCGAGTCAGTCACTGTAAGCCCGAGTGTTTGTCTCTCACCTGTTTTGTTAGCCAACAGCTAATATCCTACACCCAGTTAAATGCGTAATTAAGGAGCTCCGTGAGCAGATGGTGGGCTGAATTAATTGAAGACTCTTGGTAGATGTGAGTAAGAGGGGATGGAGTGAGAAGGGGAGCAAAAACAATGGGGGGGGGGGGGGGGGGGGGG
>JARVLU010000583.1:13768926-13782922 GCA_031762415.1 Simpsonichthys santanae | reverse complement strand
TGTTTTTTGAATGTCCAGAGGACCAGACTTAGCTTTTTTATATTTTTCTACCTGGATTATTGAGCATGCATCAGGGTCCTTTGTGATTGTTCAATATAAAATGATCTTAAAACTGTGACATGAAAGGTGGCGGGTGATATGCATTTCTTTAAAGCATGCTAGATTCTGATGATTTCTATGTAAATTAGGTGCATGCTCAAGCAACCACAATCATTTGGTGTGAATCTTCTGCAGGCACCGAATGCCTTCAGTGTGTAACTTGCAGAGCTGAAATCTAAAAACTCATCAGTGTCCAAATATCTCTGGGGCTGACTGAAGGACCACAATTTTCCACTCTGAACTGGCCTCTCTCTCTCTCAGCTAAATTATTTACTGGTCCATTTTTCTCTGTTCTTGTTTGCCAGTGTTGACACACTTTGGAATTTGTTTCATCCTTCTGGCTGTTCTCCTCCCCATCTCTCCTGCTCCATCTCCCCTCCTCTGTCCCACATACAGAAGCTCCAGAAATGAAAACTTGTTTCCACATCTATGATCACAATAAGTGGACAAGGTGATGCCACTGTGATCGGTTGGCACATAGGTGGAAAGGGGAAATAGTAAAAAAAAAATAAAAGAATAAAATAAGAAAGTGAAGGGTTTAACCACAATAACTTAACTGAGGTGTGAAGAAACATCCATATTACTAGAGAAATTAAATATTCTCTTGCTCTTGTATTAATTTGTGGATGAGAAAAAGTCCAAGTAAATAAATGAGAAAACAAAAGTGAAAATGTCCAGATTTGAGAGGATTATAATATTTTGTCTTTCCTCCCCTGTTTTATAGGTGTGGAGCCTCCGAAGGATCGTACGTTTGTACGTCATCAGCGGCGCCACATCAACGTGCCACTCTACAGCATCCTGTCCACCATAACCATACTGGGCATGTTCATGGCTGGAGCCTTCCTGTTCTTCAACATCAAGAATCGAAACCATAGGTCGGCACATGGCAGAGGACAAATACATCCTTTATAACATACAATGCATACACATAGAGCGGGGACAAAAATAGTAGTTGGTTGGTGGAGGGATGACTGAAGGTCAGAGTTTCAAGAAACTGAAAAATGTTAAATTGAGGGAAAAAAGTTTCTGTTAATGCACCATTACTGCACATAATTTTATATATAAGGATTGTGTATGCCCGTCCAATGAAAGGCAGGTGACTGAACTGAAGCCTAACTTTTAGAGTCGAACTGATTCAGAATGCTCAGAACATCTAACCATCATAAGTCAATAAGACTGAGCTAATGTTTGGTCTGGTAGTAGCAGAACATTTCCACCGACACATACGCAGACCACTAACAAATCGATTTACGGTTGTGTTTGATATTTTGTCATGCAAGTCATTGGTGATTTATATTTCTTGAAATAATATTTGTAATTGAACCAATTTTCTCGTTTACTGTTTTGTCCTTCAGACTGATCAAGATGTCCAGCCCCTACATGAACAACTTGATCATCTTAGGAGGCATGCTGTCCTACGCCTCCATCTTCCTGTTTGGTCTGGATGGAGGGTTTGTTTCTGACAAGGAGTTTGAGACCCTTTGCACTGTACGTCCTTTACTATATTCACTAATTTCAAACCACTAAAGTTGATGTTTGATCCTAATGGGGAATTTTGCTTGAAGCTTAGGGAGCGCATGTGTCACAATCCTTAAACCTATTTGCTTGCTTTCCTCTGGTCACTTAAGCCAGTACATTTAGTTTGTATGACTTTCCTAATCAGAATTTTCTGAAATATGAAGGAAAATAGAAAACTTCTCACATACAAAGTATGTTAGAGAAACCAGACTGAAGATCTCTGCAGGTCTCCAACAGGCACTGAGCACATTAAGTGTTTCCCCCCAGGTAGCATCAATGTGTGACTATGTAGACACCAGATTAATTAAAGTACTTTGATTACAGTGGTGACTGGTTTCCACTGGGATGATACTGTACCCAATACAAAGACACACACACATACCCATCACAGACGCAGGTAATGTCAGGCAGGGCACGTCTTGAGCTGTTGTCACCTGGATGAAGCGCTGCTGCAGAGTCAAAACAGAGCTTGTCACTTCAGATGAAGTTCTACAGCGAAGGAGCACAGAGGTTGATAGATGTACCACTGATTAATGAGCTGCTCTCCTGGGGCCATAGATTGTTTCTTTCTGGTTTTTGTCACCAACACTCTATGTTGCCCTCAGGTATGGCTGAGGCACAGGAATCAAGGAACATGTGCTGTGCCTACTTTAACGGGGATTCTCTCCATCACATAAAATGTTTTAAACTCTTTGGAAACATCCTCATTATGCATTGTGCTAGAAAAGACACACATTTAGTTTACTTTCTATTTCACACAAGCTGTCAGGTGTCTGTTTTCTCCAGATCAGCTGAAGACAAAAAAAAGAAACCTGACATCTTATTTTTAGAACAGCACATAACGCTCTTTTGGACAAATGTATCTCACAGGTAGCGATCAGATCTGATGCTGGACTGAGCCTTGATCATCACTTGATGACACGACATGGTTGTGATGTTTTTCGTGTTCTGACAGGTTCGGACATGGATTCTCATTGTTGGATACACAACAGCGTTTGGCGCCATGTTTGCCAAGACCTGGAGAGTGCACGCCATCTTTAAAAATGTCAAGATGAAGAAGAAGGTAATGTAAACTAGAGGAATTGCATTTCCTGTGAAAATTCAGTGTGAATGCTTATTGTTGAATTACTTTTTTTTTTTTTTTTTTTTTTGCTGAAAGTTGCTGAAGAAGCTGAAACCAGGCTGAAAAGGTTTCATCACTAAGCTGTTGATGCAAGTTGAATTTGAACAGTTGATATTTGCTGAAAGCAGGAAAATCAAATCAGAAAGCAGATGGAAAACAGCGTAAATGTGTAGAAAAAGCTGAACAGATCAGAAAAGTAGCAGAATCAAAAGCTGAAATAGGCAGAGAGGCTGCATTAGCACAAAAATTAAACTAAAATGAGCATAAAAGTGGCTGAAAAATAAATAAAAAGCTGAACTTTGCAAACAGAGGCTGAAAGGAGCATAAAAATTACAAATTATTCAAAATAAGAGCAAAAGAAAAATAGTAGAAAATGTTCAAATTAACAGAACATACTTTAAAAAGTTGCTAAAAAGCACAGAGAAGCTACATTTAGCAGAAATAAGCTGAAAGGAGCAAAAATAAAGAAGCTGAAATTAGCAGAAAGGAGCAGAAAATTAACTGACAAATGTTGAAAGGAGCTGAACCAGAACAAAAGCTGAAATGAGCAGTAAAAGATTTTGAACAGCACAAAGGCTTTGAAGGATGAGAAGACCATAATTCATGTTCAATGAGAAAAACATGGCTGACAAAGCTAAATATTTGTAAAAAAAAATGCACAAATACAAAAAATGATAGCAGACTGTTTTGAATGAGCTGAACATTCATATATTTGTAGATTAATTGTTGCAATGGCGTTAAAAAAACATCAGTACAACTTCAATAGATTACAGTATATTAATATAATAGCATTCACACACATATATATCACATAAATAAATAAATATTTAAAGTTGTTTATACCCTTTTTACACTTGAAATATTTTTTCCTTCATTTTGTTCATAACGGCCACTGAGTCAGAACTAACAAATAATGATTTAAAAATTGAACCAATTCACCGTATTGATCATTTTAAGATTCACTAATGAATTTGAGCAGTTCCACAAACTATCCTCAGAAGAGACTGTTTTTTTTTTTTTTTTTTTGTCCTGAATTTAAGAAACTGAATCTAAACAAATACCTTTTTAACAAATGATACAATCTGTTTCTTTGGCCCACTTATAAAAGTTGTGATCCCTGTGTGGTAATAGATTGTTTTAAAATATATTTATGTTAACAGACTTTGCTTTTCTATTTATTTCTTCTCTCTCATCCTCCTTTATTATTAAAGGAAATGTGGGCAGCCTGACAATATGTAGAAAGAAAACAATAAAAGAGGGATGGTCAAAAGAGTGCAAGAGGTTAGAGGGATGTATGAAAATAGTGGCAGAAGGGATGTGACAGAAGGAGGCAGGCAAAGCAGGACAGAGAAAGGGACAATGTGGACTCAGTGGCTGGAACTAGGCTATACTGTGAAACAAAAAGAGACAAATGATAGATTAGGAGAGGTTAAAAAACAAAGATCAGGGATTGGGACATTTTAGCTATATGTAGTTTCCAAAACAAGTTTAAAACTGCACTGAACCTGACCTTTTATATTTTATTAATTTGCTGTCCTTTTTTAACAAAACTGATTTCATGAAAGAAAGCAGTTCTGCTTCTCTGAGCTTAGCATTGCTCTGACATTTCATAGCCAATTATTTCGGCTCACTTCTTCCCCTCGCACCCTCGTTCCTTCATGAAGGAAGACAAAACAAACGTTTCCTCAGAGGCAGAATTCACCCTCACTGCATGCTTCAGACTTTAACCCTCAAGACGTATGCTCTGTTGGCTCGGGGCCGGGGTCTGTGTGCAGGACACACACATCTCACTTCCCCCACACTGATTGAGTGCAGGTGCATTGGCTTCAGCAGACTGATAATTGCTGTTGGTGCCCTGAAATGTCTGCCAACGGCTGTCAGGGGAGGGACGGACACAAGTGTTAGCCATCTTTTCTTCAAACTGTGGGACTGGAACTGAATCACTCCTTCTTTACCTCCTCCCCGTGTTTTCTCTGTACACTGGGAGGGCAGAGATTGTAAATCAAGGGTGAGCTCGATGAGGAGTCCACTTGGTGGGCTGCCGCTGATGCTCTTTTACTTCTTAAAAAGCTCAATAGTCAAAGATGGTGAAGGGTAGTGGGGGTCCACCAATGTCCTTCTCTATCAATGCATCAAATACACAGATAATCATATTGGTAGACATCTTTGTACACGCTCCATTTCTTTGATCTGAAGAGCACCTGGTTGTAATTACACATCTTCTTTGCGTTTTCTGTATTGTCTTGCAACAGAACGTTTAACACACATAATCTCACCTGAGAGAAAACTAAGCAAATATAAATCATCTATTAACTACTTTTCCTTTTACCCACTATGAGTGTAGGCTCTTTCATGAGACGCCTCAATCTGATGTCTGACAGAGGCAGCGAGGGGGGGTCGAAGGCCGAGAACTTTTAATGCACCGCTGTGCAGCCAAGTGAGGTAGTAACAGAGCTGGTGTCACAATCAGCATGATGATGAACCCAAATGCAGACATACTCAGGTGACTCGAAGATAAGTAAATAATATTTTTAACAACAAAACAAAACAAAAGCTGATGTTGCAGCAAAACTTACATGGGGACACAAGAACACGAGGAACAGAACGTGACAGGCTGTGGGGAGCACAATCCACAGACAACATGATGACACACAGACGCTGAACTTAGACACTAACGAGACACAATGACAAACACCTGGGGAAAGACGATGAGGAACAGGTGAGAGTGGCAGGAGCTGACTACTGTACATGAGGAGAGAAACACTGAGGAAACTGGAAACACCAGAAAAACAGACTGAGAACTAGAACATTCACAAAACACAGATATGACTTCTGTGCTGGCCAACATGTGACAATGTTATTATATTATGGTAAATGGAAATAAAGCAACACAAAACTAGGCAGGTGGTGATGAAAATTGTCCAGTGATGATACGATTATCAAGCTTTCTGCCCTCAGTCACACACCATGTCCACAATTTGTTTTTAGTTTCTTTGACGTTTTCTAAAATACAGTTAGACAAAACTACACAGAATGCCACTAGAACTGGGTGAAAGAAATACTGTTAACGCTTTTGGCAATTTGGAGTAATTACATTTTTTTTGCCTTTGTCAAACCAGTTCAGTTGACAGCACAACGCTTCGCAGTTTAGCAGATGGTTGGAGAATAGCTCTCAGAACTATTAAAAGTGTCGATTCAAGAATTATGGAGAATTTTTTTTTAAACCTCTTCATTTTTACCACACAAATGCACATTGTTTAAACAGTTTTGCACACATTTTCTTATTTCACATACACAGAGGAGGAGTCTGGAATCAAACCACCAACCCTCAAGGTAAAGAACTTTACAAGCTCCCCTCTGTAATGCACAGCATCCCCTAAAACAGTCCTTACACTGTTTGTTTTACACATACTATTTTATTGTTGTGCTTATATTTGCTCAATGCTATCATCAAAAGACAGCACATCACAAAGGCCCCTTCATGAGCCCACCTGGAGGACCGGACGCCTGTGCGAGTTGCGTCTGGGTTATCTGAAACAGAGCCCGTCCTGTGTTCCCTGACCTTTGTTTTGATCCATGGTTTCACACAGTCAAGCACTCATAAATGAAGACCACAAGCAGGTCCTGGCTTTCATCCCTCCAAAGTTCAGGCTACAGAAGAGGAGCTTTAGTGGTTGACACCACTGACTTTCAATCTGTGATCTTGTTAGGGTTATTGTACCACACAGAAACAGACTACAGTCAGAATCCTTTCTACTATTGCAAAAATATCTCTGATTTAATAAAACGTCAAATGCTTAGTTTCCTATCTTAAGAAGACCGTACTGTAAGTTCTTGAATAGTTTCAATAACAGCAGGAGTGGTTTTGATCATGCAGTGTGACTGAAGCCTCTCAGATCTCACTATAGTTAAAAACAAAGTGTTTCTGATTACAAGCAACACTCCTGCTCTGATATGAGGAGATTGTTGCAGTATTTTGCTAATAAAAATGTTTTTTTTTTTTCAGATCATAAAGGACCAGAAGCTGTTGATTATCGTTGGAGGGATGCTGCTCATCGACTTGTGCATTCTCATCTGCTGGCAGGTTGTGGACCCTCTCAGGAGGACCGTGGAGGAATACAGCTTGGAGGTCAGTGAGCCTTGGATCTTCTGTCGTGTCTTCTCCAAATTCACAGTATATTGTGCTTGCTGTCTCAACATGGCTCTGCTCAGCTCTTAGAGGGATGGTGATGCAGATTCTTGCAAATAACATAATAATTCTTGAATCCTTTTGGTATTGAATGAATCAAAACATTTTTCCTTTGCTGTCACACAAGTGTCTTTGTTGTGCTGGTTATTTTTGGGTCAGGATGTGAGCCATAGCTGCCTCCTGTGCTCATCCAATAGCCGGACCTTTGCCAGCCTGGACAGGGAGACTTTGGCATAGCTCAGTGTAAAAGAGCAACTTTTTTCATCCTCATTTTACAGGCGAGGTTGTGTGTTGTTGAGCAGATATTAACACTGCTATACTCTGAGTGTTGAGAGTCGTCTCTGTGAGATACGTCCAGGATTAGCCCAGCTGTGTGCCCAGATGGCCCAAATGAAGATCTTCTAGCTCTGACATTTCTGGTTGATGGTGTGTGAAGTGTATTGACAAACTAGTGCCCGAGTGTCTGTGGTATTTAAAGCATTCACACTAAATAGTTGAGTTAAAATTTATTTCACATTACAGACATGTTTTATTTTCTTTTTTCTGAGGAATGACTTCCGAAGAGTGAGTTTGTTTTTGTCTTTAAGGACTTTTTAACATCTGTGTTTCAAATGAACTGCTTTAAGATGGTGGATACTTAAAGAGAATGTTGAGATAAATATGTAAGAAATGCAGAGAGCAGAGTATGTTTTGTTTTGGTGGGAGTGAAACTGTAAGCTGTTTGCCTTTAGGGGGAATTGTTTATGTGAGGAAAAAAAGAACTGATAAGGCCAACCCTGTGGTGTTGGAAAAATTTATGGATTGTGGGTATTTATGCGATGCTGAACAATTGTTTTCTGTGGTTCTCCAAATGGCTAAATATGCACAGTCTTCAAAAAAGTACAATTTTACAGCAAGCAATGCTGATTTTATGAAGACAAGCTTGAGCGTGAATTTACTGACAACTTATTTAATCACAAAAATGATAAACAGAAAAAATATATACTATATACAGTATACAGCTAAAGAGACACAAATGCGAAATGTAATCATTATACTGTATATCTGATTTATTTAACCATCAAAAACACTAACACAACTAAGAGCAGCTGATGGATGGTTGGTTGGTTGGTTGGATGGATGGATGGATGGATGGGTGGGAAGGTGAATGGATAGGATGGATGGGTGGGAGGGTGGATGAATAGGTGGTTGGTTGGGTGGATGGATGGGTGGGAGTGTGGATGGATGGATAGGTGGATGGATGGATGGATGGATAGGTGGATGGTTGGATGGATGGATGGATGGATGGATGGATGGATAGATGGGTGAGAGTGTGGATGGATGGATGGATGGATGGATGGATGAACAGATGGGTGGGAGGGTGGATGGATGGATGGATGGATGAATGAATGAATGAGTGGGAGTGTGGATGGATGGGTGGATGGATGGATAGGTGAGTGGATGGATGGATGGATGGATGGATGAACAGATGAGTGGGAGGGTGGATGGATGGATGAATGGATGAATGAGTGGGAGTGTGGATGGATGGGTGGATGGATGGATGGATAGGTGGGTGGTTGGATGGATGGATGGGTGGGAGTGTGGATGGATGTATGGATGGATGGATGGATGGGTGGGTGGGTGGTTGGATGGATAGATGGATGAACAGATGGGTGGGAGGGTGGATGGATGTATGGATGAATGAGTGGGAGTGTAGATGGATGGATGGATAGATGGATAGATGGGTAGTTGGATGGATGAATGAGTGGGAGTGTGGATGGATGGATGGGTGGATGGATGAGTGGATGAATGGATAGGTGGGTGGGTGGGTGGGTGGGTGGATGGATGGATGGATGGATGGGTGGGTGGGTGGATGGATGGATGGATGGGTGGGTGGGTGGATGGATGGACAGATGGGTGGATGGATTCTATTTTCCTTCTAACTCTTTTTAACAAATGGCCAACGCGTCTTATTTGAACTTTACTTCAGAATACGTTATGTTTTTTTGAAGGACCACCTACCATCGATTCCACTGAGAGATTTTTCTCTGTGAGTCATCTCCCAAGCTTCTCAGACATTAGTAGTTCACAAGGTGGCTAACTGGCACCCAAGAGAGCAGAGACTTCAAGAATTCATGGCATCGGTGAATCCTCCTGACCCTTGTGCTAAACCGAGGTAATCGAAAGGTTATCGTGAGGGGCCGGCTCTTTTGTGGATTTTTATGGAAACTTCTTTTGATCATTTTGGATGGATTTGTCTTGATGTTTGCTTGCTTGTTGCCAAGGTTCTCACGGAGGATGATGGGTTGTCTGATGCAGTCTTGCACCATGTTTGAACTTTATTTATGTCTTCAGCCAAATGAAAAGGGTGTGAAGTGATAAATAATTCTTATCTAAGAGCAGCAGGCCAGTTTTTTTCCACTCTTGGCTACTAAAAAAAAAAAAGATTCCTTTGGGAGATATATTTGACGTTTTCAGACATATACACTCATGTGCTCCTTTTAATGGACTTGAAGGTATGTCTAGTAAAAATATCACTGTAGACATACTGTAGCTGTGTTTACTTTCTACTGATTGCCACTTAAATTTTTTAGCCTTGTGCCTTAAAGAGTAAAGAAAAGCTTTATTTTACATATTTGTGAATGTTGTCTGTACAGTAAGGTCCTGATGGAGTATTTACCCACTCTCAACCAGTGACAAAGAGATTATTGTGATTCTATGATCCTCTGGGTCTAGGAATCTACATTTCCCCTGTGGTTGTGAATCAGCATGCCTGAGCTGAAGCGTTGGGCTCTCCGTTCTTGCCCAGACTGCCATATTTCCAGCACCAGCAGCAATGGACCCTTGGGGCAGAGCTAGAGGACTGGCAGCCTTGAGCTCCTCTGCACTGGGGGGTCCGCAGCCTGTCAGGTGGACCAGAAACCAGATGGCAACCCATATACCTAAAGAGGGGTTAAGTAGAAGAAATGGGCCAAATATAAATGATATGGTAATGTAGTCCAAACATATTTTATATGTAGAGTTGGAATAAAACAAGTTAATTAATTTAATCATTTATCTTTTTCCCTGAATTCTTTTTTTTAGAGGGGGGGGGGGGGTGATTAAAACTGATTGTGAAGCACGGCATTTTAAGAAAACAGATATTTGGGAATGTGTATTAATTTACAAATGAGTCCTTTAAATATATATTTTAATTAACTTTGAGGTAAACACATTTTGTTGTACACTGAAGTTTGAAGTAAAAAACATGGCTATGCTTTATTCTAATTATATTTCGGAGGATGTTTTGGTATTTTATTTATCCCAGCACAGTTGTCCAACAGCTTTACTTGAAAGTTAATGAAGACTTAGCATCTGAAGTTTTATTGTAGTCTAAATTTTACAGTGAAGCTCTCTAAACTCATTTGTTTCTAAACAAATTACCTGATCTAAAAATACTTTCATCATTCCAACGAAAGTACTGAATGTTCTTCCAATATTATTTTTTTATTATTGAATTTGGATAAAAATGAACCGTATAATGGGTTGTGTTTGAGCGCAGAGAATGTACTCTTTTAATTCTCTTTTAATCCTCTTAGGGTTGTTTATTATTATTATTTATGGATCTTTTTTAATCTGGTGTGTTTTTATCTTATTGTTTGTATGAATGAGAGCTACAGATTGCCATATAATTTCCTTCAGGATCAATAAAGTATCTATCTATTTTTTTAATTTATTTAGAAAGCAGTCAGCATATTGGGCATCACCTCTATCAACTAAATTCATTATTGATACACTCTTTGTCTCAGAAACTTGAGACGTTCTGTGACTGACAGTGATCACTCAAAGGAAGAGGACCATTAGTTTCCAAGTTTTGCGTATGCTATGACATCATGATATGACAACATTTACCTGACTGTTCTTATCTGTTGCCTTTTTTGTGTGTTTTTTGTTTTTTTTATTTTGATAAATTTCTTCAACTTCCCACTCATATTTTTCCATGGTGGAGAGTTGACCATACCTGTAGGTGTGTGTTAAATTGTGTGTCCATGCTGGAGTGGAGGGTTTGTTGTGTAACAACGCAGTCTTTTTGAAGCAGCGCATTAGGCTAGCTCTTCACATTTTTGTTTGAATCATCTCCGAGGAGAGGTTTCCTATTGATTCAGAACCAACAAGAGTACACGTTGCTTACAGGAGAGCTTGTTGATTTTTTTTTTCTCTCTTTGAGCTCCGACAGAATGATAATCAGTTTGTATGGATTCACAGTAACAAGCACAGTTTTGTATTTTTACTTATAAATGAAATGACTCAGCAAAGCACCAGACCTGCTGCAAGCTAGGCTCAATAAGTTACCATTGGCAAAACTGGGTCATTTCCCTTTGCATCTTTTATGAGCATTAAACAAGAAGATGAAACTGAAGAGGCCGACAATAGAGCCTTGCAGAATGCTCCATAAAACGTGACAGATTTAGTCCGCTCGCGAATAAAAAATGCAAAGCAGGGCCAGAGATCGTGTGGAGAGTTGCATGTCTGAGAGGACAGTGGCCCTGGAGTCTTATTTTATCACCGCACTTCAAACCTGCTGCTCTAATTACACTTTCAGATGATGTTGTGTACTTTTACCAGACGTGGCATGCGAGCTTGACATTGTCACAACCTTTTAAAACAAGCCTGACCTCTTGTTCATATTTTCCTCTGAGCGCTGCGCATGAAACACAGCCTGAACATGCTGAATTCAATAAAAAGCCTTTAATGAGATTTACAGTGAATTGGCCGTGATGATAATTGCAGCCCTCTCTCATCTCCAAGTGAAACACAACTGTGTGAGGAATATTCTTCATAACGGTCCTTCTAGCTTTGTGCATGCAGGGATATCCTGGAACAGGCTAGTTGGGCTGCAGTGAGCTATCAGATCACTTTTGTGGCTTGTTAATAATTAAGTATTTGTTAATGGGGCTTCGGGCTGCCACCAGACCAACCCTTGATGTACTGTCAGTGTATGCATCTGTTTCGATTCATGCAGGATGACATTAGCTTTTGATTTTGCTCATCCTCTATAAAATAGACACGTAAAATTAGCCACCTCATGGATGCACTTGTAATATGTACATGCCTGCGTTTGTGATTGTTCTTTCTGTTCCTGAGCAGCGGCTCCTGCATAATGAAGGACAAACCGTCAAGGAAGGATGATTAGCATTCTAGCGAATTCTGCAGCAGACCTCCTGTCTTCCCGCCCCCCCTCCCTCTTTGTCTTTTTTTTTTTGTTTTGTTTTTTCTCCCCACAAGCTTGGAAGCTGCAGCAAGCATCAGCGGGCAAGCAAGCTGCAACAGAGTGTTGCAGTGTGGCATCACCATGGCAACGGCTATGGTTCCTGACAGTCATAACGTAGAGAGCAGCACTGTTGATTCATGAGACAAAAATAACATGTTGGGGCACCCACCTCATTATGTTCATATTAGCGTAGACGACTTTAAGTTTTGAAGTGGATTACATGCGCTGGGCTGATGGATGATCGGTGACCGGTAGGAAATGTGCAAACACACACACATGGTTATGTTGATTATGTTTTTATCCAAACTCAGAGATTTTCCTCGGTTTTGCTGCCTCTGCTGCCCCCACCTGTGTGCAGTCAGGCTTGAAGAAAGAAACGGAGGAGAGGAGAAGGTGTTTAAACAATCACCTGTTTGCTGGAGTGTCACAACAAAAGGTGACACTGCTGTTTTCATGGGATGTGGAAACGTTCATGTCTGCAGCAGTGACTGTCAGATTTACATGGAGGCTTACCTTAATAAAAAAAGCCCCATGCTGATAAAATGCATTATGCCAAATATTTTCTGTCATAAACCTATTTTAATAACAGAAAAAAATCCGAATGCATTATTTAATGGCTTTTTCGGAGTAATCTACACTGATGCAAACACCGTCTGCATTTTAGGTTTTCATTTCTGTGCACAGATCAGTGTTTACTGATTAAATAGAGTGAGTCCCGTCAGGAGAGAAAGGCATCTTTCTACAAAAGAGAAATGTAAATGTAATCTACTCACCTCAAAGTACTGTTCATATTAAAGACAGTTATTTTAAACTATAAGCTAAAATGTGAAGTTTATCCTGGCGTAAATCAAATGGTGCAGATTGAAAGAGTTTACTCATTTAATTTTCCAAACATATAGATATGTAATTCTGTATAAATTTGTCATATAAGGTTTTCTTATCTTTAACTTCCTCTCATTCATTTAATGTTTTTACCCCTATCTTTTTATATGATGTATTTTCCTTTCCTCTTTTTATTCCTGTTGTCAACTTATTCTCTTGATTTCCGCTCTTCTTCCATTCACTTTTTTTGTTTGCATCTTGACTTAGTTTTCCAATTCCACTTTTTCAGAAACACCCCCCCCCCTCCCCCCATGATCTCATTTATGGTGTTCATTTTGTTCATCAAAAGCCAAAAAAGGGGGGAAAGCAAGATTCCAATTGGCAGATTTTTGTTTGAACATTCATGGCTTTTTATGTACTTTTACTTAATTGATTAATAAAATAATCAGGAATGTGGTGAGCTATAAACAAATTTAATAAAACAACACAGCAAGCCCATTTTGTTTGTCCAAAGTTAGTTAATATGACTGCTGAAAGACAGAAAAATAAATTTTAAGTAGGGATGCACGATATTATCAGCAAGGTATTGTATCGGCCGATATTAGTTTTAGTTAAATGTCGGACATTGGCCATTCCATCAAAATAACTCACCACTATAAGACGCTGTTTTGTATGACAACCCAGTGACAAGGATGCCTGCAGCGGCAGCACAACATGATGATGTCACACGCGTCTACCTGATCTGATCACGGCGGAGAGGAAAATTCAAAATGTCAACAATGTGGAAATTTTTTTTTTTTCACTGAGGATGTCGGATTCCGAAGATTTTAGATTATGTTGAGCCTCGCTGTATCATCCCCAGTCAGAGATATTTTTTCTTACCCAAGTTACAAGCCGTCGTTTCCGATGTCATTGAGAAGCTAATAGCCGATAACAAGACTTGGGTGAGTTTTACCACAGACATTTGGACGTTGTGTTAGCCCCGTTAGCATGATTAGTCTTACAGCACAATGGA
>JARVLU010000583.1:13758022-13768826 GCA_031762415.1 Simpsonichthys santanae | reverse complement strand
ATATATATTATGAATTTCTTTAGTGTCTTGAGTCAAAGCTGTTCCTATCATGATAAAAACAGTAAAAAAAAATTTGACCTTTAAACTTTAAAACTAACATTTTCAATTCTCGCTGGTATTTTAAGCTCATCATCATCTAATTGCTCTTTGTGTTGCTTCTCTTGCTTTCTGAAAAGTAAAGGAAACAATTCATAGTATAGATAAATGGATGCTATAGAAAATTAAAAAAGGATACAGGTATATGCTGCAGTGCCTACAACTTATCAAACAATAATTGGTTTGCCTCCTGAGATAACAGTTATGACATCATCAGTCAACATGTTAAATAAACCCCTTCTCTAGTTTCCTTAATAAAGTCATAGCTCGTAAACCTTTAACTTCAAACTTAGATGATTGTACACACAGATGTACAACATAGCAAAAGTTTTTTTTTTTTTATTATTATTAAAGCATAATCTCTGTGTAACATCAACAATGCAAATGAGAACGTCCATCCATTCATGCATTAACTTTTACCCGCTTCTTCCTTTTCGGGTCACGGAAGTCATTGGCACTCATGTCCAGCCATCATTGTGCTAGAGGTAGGGGACTCCCTGGACAGGTCTCCAGTCTATTGCAGGGACACATAGAGACAAACAACCATTCACTCTCTCACTCACACACTGGAGTACCTGGAGAAAACCCACGCATGCACAGAGAGAACATACAAATCCACCCAGAAAGGCACCCGGTCGGGATTTGATCCAGCGACCACCTCGCTGAGAGGCAACAGCTCTACCATCTAAGCCAACGTTCCACCCCGAGTCTGTTGTTTTTCTTTTCCTTCCATCTTGAGATGTTGCACTCTTTCCCCCCTTAAGTGAGCCAGAGTCATATCTGTGAAGATTCACCGGAGTGGAACATCCTAGTCACCAATCTGGTGTGACTAGGCCTCTACAGTAAAACACACAAGCTCTTTCACTCAGACACACACATGCACATGCTTGCTCACATGTACAGTAGTTTGGTATTCACACACACTGTGAAGTGAGATGGCTGAGACCCACATGGCTTGAAGTGCCAGCGGCATCTTGCTGCCCTGCCACCGTGGCCCCTTTGCATGTAGGTCAGCCCCAAGTGGTAGCATCCTTCCCCTCCTCACCCCTTCCCTCTGCGCCTTGGCTTAGTCCCTCACCACCTCCTCCATTTCTTCCTCCTCCACTCATTGTTGTCTTTATTTCTGCTCATTTCTTTACTTGAAAATCAGAATTCTAAATAACCAAATACCACTTGACTCAATAGATATTTTTATTTCACACACAGTACTTTAGTTGCAAAAATGGTAATGAAATAAAGAAAAGCGTGGAATAGTGTAATTAGTAATACTTCCAATGGATTGTGTTTCATATTTTGCATTCAGTCAGTTTTAAAGGGCTGCGTGTTAAAAAGTATTCGCTGTAAGAGATTTTTACGTTTTATTCCAGCATGTCAATTCGACAGAATGACATCAGTTGTTAACATCTTACCTACAATTTTTTTTCTGTCTGAAAGGTACAGCAAAGTGTGTCAGCTTGACTTTGAAAGTCATTCAAACAAGTGGGTGGATTAAAGTAATTGTGACCTCATTATTTTTTAGCTTTACCCCTCTCAACTCCCTGTTCTGATGCTCAGACCATCCTCCTCACCATATCTTGCTTGAATTGAGAGAATTTTTATATAAAACATTGAAAAAGATAATTTATTTTGACCAAATACATTTGATTTTTGGAGCAACTAGAAGATGAAACAAATATTGAAATATCCACCAAACCAATGGCAAGTCACACAAGTCACTGCACGTTGAAACTGACATATAAAGTAATGTTTTGTTAAATCAATAAATACATTCAAAAGACTAGAGATCTTTAATTAATCTAAGCTTAAATTTGCAGATTCAGTCAATAACCCTGAGCAGTTTAATGCTTTTTTTAAAACTAACCATTTAAATCAAGTTTAACTACAGTTGTTGAAAGTTGCAGTTACAAGGCGTTTCCTAACGTTCAGAGTTAAACAGGATCTATTTCTGAACAAAGAAACCCAGTTTAACTTTCAGTTTCTTTACCAAATTTTCCACCTGGAGCTTAAATGAGAGAAGTGAATCGACCAAGAAACCCAAATATTTTTAAGAATCGACAAACTCAATAGGAGCACCATTTGAGAATAAAATTGAGGGAATGACTGCTGGGACCACTTCCTGTTTGAAAGCAACATCCCTTTGGTTTTGTCTGTGTTTAGGACAAGTTTGAGATGGAACAATTTTGACTGGATGATGTCAAAAGCAGAGTGCAAAAGCTGGAAAACCTTAGCAACTCTTTTAGCTCATCAATAAACAACTGTGTCGTCACCATAGAAATGTAAGGATGTATCAAGGATGGTCTGACATACATCACCTACGTAGATTGTGAAGAGGGTGGGTCCTAAGGTTGAGCCTTGTGGTACACCGTTGTTAACCGTTAAATAACTAGAAGAAGTACCATTGAACACATTGTCTCCGATCTGAGAGATAGTTAGCGAACCAATGGTGTGAACTGAGAAACCGATTTCTGAGAGCATATGACAAGAAAAGTGCCGCACAGTAATCCTTAGCATCTAGTGCTTCAATAACAAAATAATCACGTTAGTCAAGACAATGCTTCACCTTGGATCTTTCTCCAAAAACACATGTTTTAATGTGTTCTTGTGTCTCTGACAGTAATCAGAAGCAGACCTTGTTCAAGTCTTCACTGATATGCGTGTTTGTGATATTGGTAGGCTTCAAGGTTTATCTGGAAAACTGACATGGACTAACCAAAGCATGATAACCAAAAGTAATTTTAAAATATATTGTGTTTTATTGCAATTTTAACCTTTTAAAAAAAACAATCCTTAGGAGCTCAATTGGCTATCTCCTGCAGATCAACCAAAGAAACGCTTGAATTTACACAAGACGTTCTTTTTAAATCATATTTTTAGGCTTCAACAAAGTTACATTTTAAAATATATTGAATCTTTTGTGCAAGCTAAAATATTTTTTACCTTTTCAACAAAATTTAAACTCATTATCCATTTTTAAGTGAAGTCATTTCACATTAAGAATGCATCCAGTATAATTTTAGAGAAGTGCCATGCAGACGATAAGCTGAGCCCAGCATTATCGTGTAACTCATGGCAGCAGCTCTTGACAGCTGACGCTCTCGTTCAGTTGGTGTTTGTCTTCTGGGGAGTCGTGAGCCTCATCAAGTGACACAGTCAGCTGCTTTGCTGTTATTGCATCAGAAAGAGAGAAAATGTTCCCTATCAGTTTAATCACCTCTGTGGGGAAGCAGAGGTGTGAAAAAAAGGTTCTTAGCATCTTTCTAATTATAGTAGCTAGGTTTCCATTCTGCAAGGTAACTAGATTGTTGCTGGAGACTTTTCACCTTCAGCTTCTGCTACTTAAGAAGTTCAAATGAATCTCAGACTTCTCTTGTGGCTTTTAGTTATTTTTAAATCTGTTTTAACTAACCCAGTGAAAATTAATTGTGATTATTTTACCCATATTTTGACATTGAACACCTCAGCTAAACTTAGACCATCTAAGATGGGAGTGAAAAATTGCACTTTACGCATATTTGTTTCATATGAAGCATGAAAGTGGGGATCTGCACATACTGCCAGACAGCTATAGTAAAGAGACTGTGACTAATCTGCTAGCTTTAAAAAACGTTTTTCAAATTTTCTGTCACACTGTCAGTTTGTTTATGCATTAATGTGTTTTAATAATCAAAAACAAAATGTATGCTAAAGCTGTGTTGCCTAACTGTCTGAGCAGACTGCAGGGAGGAAGGCCACTGTTCATCTGCAGGTAAACCTTCCAGAAGAGGAGAATATGAATTTTGAAGTGGAATTTGGGTGCATGCATATGATAAGCACAAAGCAATTATAACTGCAAGAGTTCCAGGCAACCATGTGCATAATTTTGAACAAAAAGCTGAAGATTTTAAAAATGGCCCGATAAAAGGTTGCCAATGATAAAAGGATGAGAAAATCAGAGCCGCCTGACTTTTTAATTAAGCTCACACTAAATAAATAAAATAATAATGAAGATTAAAGCTGCATTTTTGCCAGTCCTTGCTGGTCTTGTACATTTTGACACCACAGCACATAGTTTTACAGTATACTCAGATGAAGGATGTTTTTTTTATTTCTCTGCAATAGGTTTTTTGTTGTTTGCCAACGAGAGGTTGTTCTTTTTTTCTTCACTCTTTAGACCAAAGGGATGTTTCATGTTAAGCATGGATTGCACAATCCAGAACATTCAGATTTTTGTTTATTCTAAATTGCTGAAAGAAAGTTAAAAATTTTAAATAAAAGCACATAATTACACATACGAGGGGAAAATATGGAGCACACATGAGCGTAACAGCCTGATCCTTTGGTCATGCCAGTCTGACTCTTGATGTCGTAAAACAGAAACAAAACATCTGCACAAATTCAGGCAATGCATTGGGAATGGTGAGAGCTAAAACACAGCTGGAATTTGCTAAATAAGCTCTAACTATTGTTAAAGTTAAAATAACACTAGAACGGCTAAACTGAGATGAACAGAGCTAAAGCAAAAAGTAGGCTAAAATGAGCAGAAGGCTAAGCAGCACAACACAAACTTAAAGCAACAAAATAGTAGCTAGAAACTAAAAGTGGAAGCTGAAAGTAGCTAAACTGATGCAAAACCTAAAAGTCGCTAAACAGTAGCTAAAAGGTGAAAGTAAAAAAATGGTGGTCGAAAGTTCACAAAAGCAGGACAGTTGCTAGAAGCTAAAATTATCATTAGAAAGCAAAAATGGACCAGCTGTGCTGCAGCAGATATCTAAGCAAACAATGTTTTCTTTAAGGAATTTAAGAGATTTTATTTATTCCTATGGGGGAAATTTTTTAATAAGATCTTTACAAAGTATAAAAGTTACACAAACCACAAGTCAGAACTCGCTGTTCCCCTGCAAGCTGAACGTTTTGCTGTATAAAGAAAGTAGCACAAAGTATGTGGAAGTGGTTTGATTGCAATTAACAAAATTAACTGTAAACAGTAAAAATGTGTGAGTTCTGACTCAGCATGCCGAAAAAATAATGGAAGTCAAACTTTTATTGACAACGGTTGAAATAAGGTATTTATACTCGGTGTTTACCAGTTTACAGCAATATTGTCTTTTTTTTTTTCCTTGCAACATTTAAATCTGCTTCATTTATTTTTAAATATGGAGAAATGGCTCTAAATGTTTTTATTTCAACCAGTAGTTGTCTAAATCAATCCTCACCAGCATTGGCACATAAGCAATGCTGAAGAAATGTCAATGTGATATGACCAAGAATACAAACAATACAATCATGTAAAAGAGAACTTTTTCTTAGAAAATAAATCTTAGTAAAAACCTGTGCAATAAATATTAGCCACATTTTGCTACACAAACTAACATAGAGAAACCCTTTCAGTCTGAATATGTACTTTTGCAGATGATGTAATGTTGTAGATAACAGATCCAGGTGTGATGTGTGCCCCTTCAGCCACTTTAATTAACAAAAACAACCCACTGGTAAAATTGTTGCTCACTCCTGATCTAGAGCATCATTCTAAGTTCACATCTGGTTGATGAATGGATTTATAATGTTTTCATTCTGGGCCTACTAGAACATTTCAACCAAACAGATGTGGACCCCCTTTTTTCATCTAGCATTTTCACTGCCCACCCACTGAGCTAGTCTGAGCTAAACAACTTCTCTCGTCTTTTATGTCTAAAGACCATTACTTCAGTTCAAGTTTTCATAAAGACTTCATTAAAACGGCTCTGACTTCTTTTCAAGGGATTTCCTACATATTGTGAAGATGCCAGGATGTCTTTTGGTCCTCACACTTTTCTGTCTCTGACCTTTTCAGACACTCCCAGCATGTTACTTTCATTTTCCAGTCCCTGTCTTGCACAAAACCTAAAATTATAAATCACTTCCATGCAATGAATAGTATAGTTCAGGAAAGATGATGCTCTCTAGGAACTTGTACTAACATCCATCTGTGGGTCCTGAGATATTTTGCTAACGGTACAGACAAACACAGAAACGCTCTGCCTTTACCTTAAAGGTAATAAAAACTAGCATGTGACAAACAGAAATTGTGTTTGAGTTCATAAATTAAAACCCAGATGTGTATGAGACAGGACGGTCACAGCCTGATCCCTGTCTTCTGATAAAACTTTTACAAACACCCTCAAGGAACACTAATAGCTATTGAAGGCTGGTTTTGTCCAGTGCCCCCCACCCCCCACACTATTCTTTCTGGTTTTTGCTCCGTCGTTTTTCACCATTTTCTTCTCGATTTCAGAAAAGCACACTGACAAATTGCTGCTAAAGTCAAAATGTCCACCCACAGCAGCAATTTTTGTCCTCATTTCCTCCTCATTATTTCACTTTAGTGGAATATACTTTGATGGCGTTGCCAGTATGAGTGATGAAGTGTTTCAGCAACACACACTCATCCAATCACATAATGCAAAGTGTGTAAACTTTTTGCCCGCAAATACCACATTCTCACATGCAGCACACCTCCGAGTGTTGCCAATGAGCGAGCTCTCCATTATTCGCCTCATTTGTTGCTTGCTCTCCTCGTGCTCTCCAGCCAGGCCGAAGGCTGAGATCCATGTTTTAAAACAAGCCCCGGCAGCTGCGATCGTGAAGTCAGGGCAAGTCAGAGAGGCACGGCTCTTTGGGTGCACGTCATTTCATGTGTGCATGTTTTAACTTTTAAATCCCTTGAAGAGAAAATGCCAGCGTGTATTGCAGGATTAGTGAGTGAATCAGCAGAGTTGTAATTTCCTTCACACATGACACAGTTTAGGTTTTTGAAAGTGTTTCCCTTCCTTTCATACTGCCTCTGTTTTCGGTTTTCTAATTAATTCACTTCAGTCAGAGCAACTTGAAAAGACTTCAGGCTCTGTAGAGATGGATATTTCATCACAAGGAACACATCCATGCCTACTTTTTTTTTTCTTCCCTTTGGCAGAAAGATTCACCATCATAGCATCGTAAATGTAAATGTGGCTGACAAGCAACTTGTTTACAACCATGATTAATGAATTTGGGAGCTACAATAAGTTAAAAAAAATTACAAATAATTATGACTTTGAGTTTATTTTATTTTTTTTTATTTCCACCCATTGCCAATTATGGTGAATGAATGGATTTTTATTAAAACTCAAATGAATCATAGGGAACATTTGACAACTTTTTTTTTAATTATTATTTTTTTGCATGAATCACATTCTCAACTGCTGCTCACTCAGCAAAAGCATATTCCGAACCAGTGTGGTACCACTTTCTAGCTTGACCATTTGAGCTTTTCCTTGACTTTTTGTGTAATTTTCAGACATATTATGTCAGTTTTTAGAAACTCTGAAATGCATTAAGCAGAAAACAACAAAAAATGTTAAATCATTTCATCCGAACTTGTTTCTTTCAGTGAAGAAGCATTTCGTCCACCATCCAGAGGACTTTGTCAGTCTGCGGCCTGCCAACCAGGTCTGTCCCATTGGTAGCCTTCACTGCTGTTTCAGATGTGGTTGGCAGGCCAGGTCCAGAGGACCAGACGTAACTTTTTTAGATTTTGATTTTCTACCTGGATTTTTGAGCATGCATCAGGATACTTCTTTGTTTTCATAAACATTCAAATATGCTCTTTTCTATTGGTTTTCCTTTCTTTTGGGAATCTGTTTATTCTTTTCAGTCAAATTGGATCAACTTCTATTCAATCTTCTGTGCTGTCATTACATTATTTCATCCATTATAGTGCTTTTATATGTTTTCTCGCTCCTTTCCTTTAGCTTCTTGACCTTTCGTTTTGTGGTCTTGTTTGTCTTCATCGTGTCATCCAGGTCCATGTCTCCACTGATGCACTGTGCATGCAGCCCTTGCACAGTGATCCCGTTAGAGGGCTAATGCTGTGAAAAATGACAGTAAACTGGCACTTTTGCTGCCATCGCCACCACTTTGGGGCCGCCTGCCGCCTTCAGACCTGTTGCCTGGCAACTCCCCAGACAGCATTGCTCCAAAAAGGCGAGAGCTCCTGTCTGCTGTGCTGCGATACAGACCCACGCCTAATAAGCATTACATCTCATTTTGTCTTATCATTTTGTTGTTAGTGACACAAGTTTGCCTAGAGCGAAGGCTTTGCAACGAGCACTAATGCAGAATGTGTTTCTCTTGTTGAATGAATATTATGAATTGCAACGAGGGAGACTCAGTGGAGCATTGTTTGTTCATCCATTAGCAAGTAAATGACAAAAATAATGTAGACTTTTCTTTTATGGAATATAATTAATGATCTTGGTGAACACTAGATATGTAGGCCCCATATCTGCCATCTAAAGACCAGAACAGAAATAAAAGTATTCCTTGAAATAATGCATGTCATCCACCACCATACATGCCAAGGTTTTCAAAAAAAAAATGATCTGGTTCAATCCTTTAGAGCTCAGAGTACATGATCAGGATGACCCCACACCAGAATTTAGCTCAATATCTGCAACACTGACTGAGTTATAGCCATTTCTGTGTCTTGGTTACTATATTAATGGGCATTATGTCTTTTGCTATGAACTCCATTATTGCTTGAGTTATTTCCACGTGCCGTTTTGAATTATGTTCATACAGAGTAATACCTTCGAACAGTTCGGTCAGTGATCCTGTCGGCTCGTACTTTGCTGAAGTTGAAGCACTGGTCGTTGTCATTCTAGCCATGCAACCATCGTAAATGGCTTTGTGTTGATAAAGATTTGTGGCGTTACCTCGAGAGGTAGCAACAGCATCAAGGCAGGTTCTGCACAATGCATGTCATTGTGCAGTGTCATCTATTTTATAGACAAAATAATTCCAAACAACAGATGTGCTGATGCTTTTTGGTACCCAACTTTCAGATGTACCAGCTTCTGTTGAGCCTGATGCCATTGTGCAACTGGTTAAAGCGCAGTGTTGACTTCTCCCACTTCCTGCTCTGCTTTGCTCCACTCACTCACAAGTCGTAACCAGATCATGTGACCAGTCAAATCGCAACTTTTGCGATTAGAAAATCTTGTTTTTTCATATCGCATTATTATCACAAATGCAATCGAAACATCCCAAAATTATTTTCTGCAAGTTTCATTAAAATCTGTTCATCAGATATTTGGGGAACAAGCACACAATTGTACACACACAAGCACACAGACATGGGCAGGTCGCTGAGTAAAACCTCATTTTCATTTGGTTTCATTCATTCATCTTGAATTCATTAGTTCAATTGTAGAATGGGAGTCATGAAGAAGTTACTTTTAGCACAAAAAAATTGGTCATATTTGTGTTTGGATCTTTTTTTTTTTTTTTTGCATCCTGCCAAGTAATTGAGGCTTCTATCGAGAAAAAGATGTAAAAATAAAAATGAATAAAAAAAGACTGGCTGTGCGTCATCTTCTGCCCCACTTTCCGTTGTCTCCTTGTGGTAGCTTTTAAAGCAGCAACCCATTTTTATCAAAGCCTCACCTAAACCTAACAAGAACTCAAACCTCCCGGTTCCGGTAAAGGCACAGACGTGAGTGACATGAAGCACACGGTTTACTGGAGAAGGCTCGGGTGGGGGGGGTGAGTGTGGGGATTTTTAAGAGTTTTCACAAAGTGTGTGAAATTATTGGCACTGATGCAGCCCCCTCGCTCTTAAACGTGTTTCTGTTTTTTGTTGCCATTTCTGAAGATGGGAGAATTTGACTCCACGTTAGAATTGTTTGGAGGTCGGGACAATCACCTGCTGTGTTTTTTTTTTTTTTTTTTTTTTTATTATTCCAAAAACAGAGACTGAAGGCTGCATAGGGAGCACAGTGGGGGACGTTTTTATCCGAAGGAAGAAACGTGGGAAATTAAAGGCCTAGCATTTTGTGAAGAAATGCATATCACCTGCTGCCTTTCAAAGTTTTAGAATAAGATCATCTAATGTTGAGAAACAGCTGAGTTCTAGCTGTTTTGACCAAACACTGACAATAACATGTGTAATCTCACAGAGTATGTGTTGTGAATGACTCTCAGCAACTACCATATCATATTTTACGTCATCTGTAAAATTGACTTGGTTACTTGTCCATTAGCTGTGTAAACTATATTAAATGGGTTAGGCTCCAAATGTTTGTTAGATGTGTTAAGTGATTATTTCCTGAAAGATTAATTCAAATGCATCCAGTGCTGTATGAGATATTTTGTTAACAGACAGGCAAAGTGGATTCCTAATAGTTAATTCCAAAGTTTTATTTATTAGGCTTGCATAATATTTAAGTGCTCAGAGTATATGTTATGTATCAGTCCAAGCTACTACCACACCAAAGCTTAGCTCAATATCTATAAAATTGATATTATATACAGTATATCCCTTTTGGGGGGTTGTAGGTTCATTTGGCTGTGGCAGTCAACTTAAATCAGGTTGAATCCAAATATTAAACAGTGGTAGATAAGTATGATTAAAATTAATTCAGTGGTTCGTGAGATATTTATTTAACAGACACTGGATAAGCAATTACATTATCTTCTGTATTCACCTTTTGGTGGCAGGTAATTAAAAAGCCAGAAAATTATGGTAGAACACACCAAACTTTTAAGTAATCATAGTATAGAGAACTGTTAATGTAAATCCACTGAGATCATGCAGGAAAACCCGAGTAGCTGTAATCTTCAATAATGTGAGATGAATGGAGAGTATGCAGGGCCAGAATGACATGCAAAAGTGCCTGGAGAAGTGTGTGTGTCTGGGGGGGGGGGGGGGGGGGGG
>JARVLU010000583.1:13743354-13757980 GCA_031762415.1 Simpsonichthys santanae | reverse complement strand
CCCCCCCCCCCCCCCCCCCCCCCCCCCCCCCCCCCCCCCCCCCCCCCCCCCCCCCCCCCCCCCCCCCCCCCACACAACGGTGAAGAGCTTTCACAAGATGATTGTTTCAAAGCAAAAATGTATTCATATGTTCCTGCTGTTCAGCTTTATTTCCCATCTTGAATTTTATAAATTGACTTTTATCTCCTGCACCACTGTACTACAAACACCCGTGCACACACTTACACTCCAGCACCAGCTGCAGAGACATGAAATATGTCCTACTGTAAATAAGACTGAACAGGCACACTTTAAGAGAGCAGCAGCATTATGCACAGTCCTGCTCCCAGGTGTCCTCCAGTTAATATGGATTGGTGTGGATTCAGACGACTCCATGTAGGCCAAGCACAAAGTGCGAAGAAGCAAAGACAGGTTTTATTGTATTAACACCCAGTTTCCCCTGCAAGTCACCTGTGTCATGAGCTGTGAAGTAGAAGGAAGACCTAATAAAAGATGGGATGTGGCGTGACGGAGGGTGACTGACAGGGTACATAGAAAGAAAATGATGGAAATTGCATTAATGAAGCATCAGTATTCATTAATAGTCCAATCACAGAGTTGGCTTGGGGGAAGGTGATTGTAGGAAACAATTTGGTGGCACACCTGCATGTCTGATCAGCGGCAACCTTTATTCAGAGGAACAACTGTCTGCATGGGTTTGTGTTGCTGCCTGTGATGCATCTGCAAAGGGAACGTATGGGGAAACGATTACAGTCTTTTTCTTTAGATCTTACATTCATTCATCAACCTCGTTTTTTCCCCCAATGCAAAGTACATTTGTGTGCTCAGTTCTCTTTCTTTGTTTTCTCTTGTTGCCAACAGCCAGACCCACAAGGCCGGGACATCGCCATCCGTCCCTTCTTGGAGCACTGTGAGAACACCCACATGACCATTTGGCTTGGCATCGTCTATGCCTACAAGGGACTGCTGATGGTGAGAGAACACATAGTCTGACACAAAATCACAGTCTGGACACATGCATTAATCCCCACTTACATTCTGTAACAAACTGATGTAGTGTTTGTACGTATTTGCTGTTGGGACTCTTCACAAATATAAATTCAAAAAGTGTGAGAACCTTCTTTGTATGTTAGGTATGTTTTCTATGTTACAGTTTGCATGCTGTATATATCTTTTTAAAGGCGTTTGTCTCTTTCTTTGCCATCTTTGCATACAGAACTCAGTAGACTTCACTTCAGCTCCAAAATCAATGTAAAATAAGGATTTTTAATATTTATCCAGTTCAAGCCAGGAACAACACAATTAATACAGTATATACAGTATGTTAATAGTTATTTTATAGCTCTAGCAAAGAAAAAAAAATCTTGGTAAATTGAGTTTATACCTTTTTTTTCCACTTGAGATTGTTGGCATTGAAATTATTATAATGAATAATATTTTTAATAATGATAATTATCTGATTAATTTATTGATTCACAATTATCATTTAGATTAATTTCCTCCTGATTAAACTGTTGTCTTGACTGATTTCATTTGAATATTCTTGTAATATTCTTATTTCAAGTCCATCAGTGTAGAGTCAGTACTGCAGACAAATACTAAATACTGACTTTATTATATTTTAACATTATTAAAAAGAAGAAAACAAACTTCATAAAGCAGGAATAGAGAAACTCTAAAGTTGTAAGGTTTGATTATGTTTGCAAACCAACATCGTGAAAAGGTACTTTGGGTAATTTGTCAACAAAAATGTAAAAAAGATTTATAATTATTGTACACTGCATGTTAAAAATACTGCATAGAAAGCATGTTCAAACACACTAAACAAATAGTTTTTGAAAAATGTTTTCAAAAAGACATTTGAAATAAAATATTGAGAAAAGTCTGGAAACAAACTGGAGGAGTATAAAAATGTAAAGGCATTTAATGTATAATATTTATTATTGTTTAATTTGCATTGTACAGTTCAGGAGCCTCTAGTTTTGATGACATGCAGGTTCATCAATGCTCAATGGAAGTTAGTGATAATTAGTGGCAGAAGTCCTTTGTTTTAACAATGTTTTACTGGGTCACTGATCAACAAAATTCAGCAAGAGCAGCTTGGAAAACACATATTAGACATTCAATTCTGGAGTACTGCAAGGTTGTGTTCTTGTGCCCCTTCTTTTGAGTCTCACTAAAACAGTTGTATTGTAAGCAGACTCCTCACTATCATCTGTCAATGACATCATCAACCAAAACACCATGCCACATCCTGTGGTCAGTTAGGGAAACAGTCAATTTCCTGAAGATTGCCAAACCCAGCAACTTAAAAAGGGAGAGTAATATAATTGCCATCACCACAAAGGCACAGCTGAGTATGTTTTCCCATAGCAGTTTCAAAAATTAAATGTGCCACATTAATTCACTTCTACACATCAGTTCTCAAGTTTATAACTTGATGTATTAAATATGGTTTTGTGTAATAAATCTTATTTTTGTTTGCCTTTCAAGTGTCTGTAAGCTTCAGCAAATACTGCTTCTAGGTGTTTGAATGTGTCTGATTAACCTTGTTTTTACTTGTTTTCTCTCATTCCTTACAGTTGTTTGGTTGTTTTCTGGCATGGGAGACCAGGAACGTGAGCATCCCTGCTCTCAATGACAGCAAATACATCGGCATGAGTGTGTACAATGTTGGCATCATGTGCATTATCGGTGCTGCAGTATCTTTTCTGACCAGGGATCAACCCAATGTCCAGTTCTGCATCGTAGCTCTGGTTATCATCTTTTGTAGCACCATCACCCTCTGTCTGGTCTTTGTTCCCAAGGTCAGTATTAGCATGAACTATTATGGTGCACGCTGAGTGCTTAAATATGACCAGAAAGTTAACCAAACCCTTTTGACAGTTAATCACCATGAGAACAAATCCAGACGCAGCCACCCAGAACCGAAGGCTAAAGTTCACACAAAATCAGAAGAAGGAAGACTCCAAGACCTCCACTTCAGTCACCAGTGTGAACCAGGCCAACACTTCCAGACTGGATGGTCTTCAAACTGACAACCACCGTCTTCGCATGAGGATAACTGAGGTCAGAGCCAATGGCTTCTTCAGAAAATGTTGCAGGAGTCAAGACATTAACTGTGGGTAGAAAGCTTTTTATTGCAGTAATGAACAGAAGACATCATCCATCCATCCATCCATTATCATTACCCACTTCTTCCTTTTTGGATTACGGGGATCACTGGTGCCCATGTCCAGCAGTAACTGTGCTAGAGGTGTTAGCTGCTAAGGACTGTGTCTTTAGCAATATGGTAAGCCACTGCTTTATTAACATTGTGCTAACTCGCACTGGAAGATGTGAAAATCTGTGTACAGTAGTTCTACTTTTCTGCCCGTCTGCACCACCAACTTCACACGGCCCCTGCTCCTCCCTCACTGAATCTGTTGGATATGGGCACCAGTGACCTCCGTGATTCAGAAAGGAAGAAGTGGGTAAAGATGATGATGGATGGATGGATGGATGGATGGATGGATGGATGGATGGATGGATGGATGGACATAATAATTAATAATAGGTTATAAAAGGAATGAAAAGTAAATCCTTCATTAAATAGTAAAGACAATAGCTCTTTTGCCCTCAGTTATTCAAATTTTCATCTGTGATTTTTAGTAATTTGGTTACCTCCCAGTAAGGTAATTGTTAAAAGCAGCTCTGGACTCTTTAAGAGACTGATGTTTTTTTGCTGTACACTCTTATTGAAGCGTTTTATAAAATGTCAGTATGAACGTTCATTTATCCTGACACTGAGTGACAGTTGGAGAAAGGGAAAAGGAAAGACCCCAGCAGTCAATTCTTTGTGAAAAATCAAAGGGGTGAATTTCTACTGCTTCCTTTTGTTTGATTGTAGCAAATGAGAAGTCGCTGAAACGCTTTTAGAGGACACTAACTTATGATGGCTTTCCCGGCAGCAGTTTGTGTCGTAGATTTGGAAGCCAAATGCAGACGTGGAGGCAGACAGATCAGATCTCAGAGTTTATTGACAAACGGGGTAATTTAGTGTGGGAACAAGAGCAGGGAGATGAGAGAATGGACCAGAGAGTCAAAGAGCTCAGATGAGTGGTGGCAGGCAGACGGATCTGTGAAATCTGAGGCACGAAGAAATAGAATTAGATCAGGAAAGGTTTGCATGAATAATGGCTCACACTGACTGTAGCAGTGTTTACAGTCTGGTGCTGAGTGGAGATTTGAGGCCGATGCGAATAGCCAGGTTGATTAGGGTCCACCACATCAAGAAGAAATCAATAATCATATGGGATAGGGGAAACTAGGATAGAGACCCAGTTTAAAATGTATGAAGTTGAGGCCACAATAAGCTCTTTAGACAAAAAAAAAAAAAAAAAAAAACTGAGGAGACATCAAAGGTTGAAGTCAACTGATTGCTATTACCTCAAAATCACTGTGGCATAGTGGCAGAGCTGTAATGCTCTACACATAAAAAACTACGGGTAGTGTCTTACTGGGCTGTGAATTTTGGAGACAAGTTGGTGAACAGATTTGCAAGGGAGTCTCCAAAATGTCCAGATGTTTGCAGGGGTTCTCAATTTTCTTGCATGTGTCATAGAGGCTCAGTCTTGTTGCTTAAATTTTGAACACGTTGAAACAAGCTGTGCAACAAATTGTCTCTCAATAGTTCGCTGTTGTGGGCATCTCAAACCCATCTTGAGCTTTCTCAGTATAGTTTCCATACATTCTAGAGCACAAGGGCTGCTTAAAGGCACCTGCATGTGTGCACTCGTCTAACAGAAAACATACAAAACCACAGGCCTGAATGTCCAGGGATCGTGCAGATGGAAAAACAACAATTGCTACATGAAATAGTCAATTTGCCTGTTTTCACTGTTTGTTTTTTTATTCTTTCTTTCTTAAAAGTTGGACAAGGAGCTGGAGGAAGTGACCATGCAGCTGCAGGACACCCCAGAGAAAACTCCCTACATTAAACAGAACCATTACCCAGATGCCAATAACATCCTCAGCATACGCAACTTCACAGATGGGAAAGGTAAGAAAATTGGAAATACAGTACTGACGGTTTGACTTATTTTAATTGGCATAAAAGTCATATAGGTATATGTATTTTTTTAATAATAAAATATAAAAATCCAATTGTCATAAGTTTATTAGATCTGATGAATGTGCTTATATCTAAAGCATAAAATTGATTAAAGCTGACCAGATCTAATGATAAACTGTATTTTTCACTGTATAAGTTGCACCTTTTTTCATAAATTAGCATGCCTGCGACTTATACAGCGAAACAACACATTTGTTTTTGTCATATTTATAACCCAATTTTTGGCTGAGATCTGACAATTTAATTCATTCTGACATGGAAAATATTGAACACTACCATTTTCAGCCACTAGAAGGCCCTTGACTAATATGGCAAGCCAAGTGTCTCATTAATAGGTACAAGTAGCTATTAATGAGACACTTGGCTTGCCATATAAAGCCACCTTCGGCTCGCTCTGGCATTCCTGGAGCAAACGTCAAATCAGCTGCATTTTGCAGTTCCGTCCAGGTGAAATGCAGCTGATTTGACCATCAAACTGCATTTATTAAGGAAAAGTTAGACTAAAACACACATTCACTATAATTTCTAGAAAACAAATAATTGTTTTTAAGTGTTAGTCTTGTTAAAATCTTGTTAAAGTCCTCCCGTGCACGCACCCGCGGCCGCCATTTGGCAGTCAGTCGATTTTTGGCACAACACTGGACCACATTTCCGGGTTGTCAGCGGTGACGCATAATAGATGCGACTTATACGGCAAAGCACTGTGAACGACAACAAGTACGGTAATGCTAATCAGATGGGGCTGGTCAATGTGTATCACTGTATCATGCTACAGAGGGTGCAGTTACATTCAGTTTTAGAGAAAATAATGTTCATTTTACAATTATCAGTTTTACAATCATCATAGTTTGGTAACTAAAAATATGAAAAAGTAAAATAATCATTCTTTTAAAGTATCTTTATACTGGGCTTGCTTGCTGATGACAATGAATAATTATAATGTTGCTTTTAGAGCAACTGCATGAGGAACATTTAGATTTAACAATGTTTCTTCTGTTGCTTGTAGGTGCCAGGCTCAGGAGAACTTGTGATGCCATCAATAAACTACTAGAATAGCTACATCGTTCAATGTTTTCACTTTATTCATATCTTTATCAGCTCATTTTTAGTATCAAAACAAAACATGATTGTATTTTTGGTGTTGTTTGAAGGTTCCTGACAGAAATAACAAATCTAAATGATTGGGGTTAAAAAAAGCGATAAAGGTCTTCAGTACATCACACAAGTCTCTCCTCAGTAGAGAGATCTTGAATCTTCTGTCCAGGCTGTTTAAATAGCTACATCTTTGACATCATGAAATCTGCTGCTTCAAATCGAATCAGTGAATCATTACAGCCCAGCAGCATCACTTCACATTAGACACTGGTTTTTAAGTGACTCAGAATGAAGATGATGAACTGCAGCCACATTCAGCATGTCTGATGCACACGTCAACACAAAGCTGCTCTCAGGAGGGTCTGATGGATCTGTCTGAGTTTATGAAGGTGCAGAACGGAGAGCAGAGCGTGATGGAATCCTCCAAAATGTTCCTCATCTGTACAGAGCTTTTATTACGCAACAAAATTATGAGAGTCACTGGGTGCATTTATGTATTAACATGTTTGTGTCAGCATGCTGCTTGTCTCTGCACAAGAGACACGTACCCTCCTGTTGTAATCCAGTTTTCTTTTGATTTTGTAGACAATACTTGGATTATCAGAAATTAAAGCCAAGAACAGAATACTTTGGATGTAAAATATGTTAAGAGTCATGGTCTTTGTATGCACAGAAGTGCCAGGATTGTTGTACTTAACTGTCGTCTGTGAGAATTTGACACCCAATTTATTCTTACTCCCATTTTAAATATCCACAGACCATTCTGTTTATCATTTATTTGTTCATTCTTACTTTCTTTCATGTGACAGGCTTCAAATGTGACTGAACACATGTATGTAGATTTTGTGTTGTATTGTTCCATTCATATAAACTAACACAATACTGTATAGAGTAAATGAAGAAACACACCCCCTTGTGGGGAAGATATTTTCATCTAACACATTGTCACATTTTCCATAATGTGTTTTCCACTAGCTAGATTTTGTCCCGGGAAGTAAACTTCAGCATGTGCTTTTAGACTATAAATTTTTTTTTTATTATTATTATTTTTTTTTAGCTTGATTAGCTTGAACCTTTGCTTGAGCTCTTTGATTCTGTCCTGAAAGGAGGTCTAACAGTATAGTCAAATGTTTCCTTGTAAAAATGATCATTTATGAATACTTTTACACAACATTGATTTAATATTTTGAGTTCATTAGTAAATTCAAGGCCTTAAAGGAATGCTTATCACCCCCTGTCTTATACACAATAGTTTTAGTTGTAATTGTTTTGTTAAACTTTGAAAATAGGCACAATGTTTTATCATGTTCAGAATATGCATTGGGGATCACTCTCAGCTACTGCCACACCAAATTTTTATTCAAAATCCATAGAACTGACAGAGTTGTTGTCATTTTAGTGTTTTTTTTTTTAAGGTAATTTGACTTTGGCAAACATCTTAGATCTGGTTTACTCTAAAAGTGAATCAGTTGTAAATGTGATTACTTTCTACAAGTTATATCACATTCATGTCAATCCTGAGATATTTTGGTAACACACAATGACTAAAACATTATGGTTAACCCTTTAGCGAAAGGCAATAAAAACTCATTTTAATAAGTTTACCTTATTAACAGGGTCCATATGATAAGGCTGCCTTGGATAAATTTTTTTTTAAATCCCTGTCGCAGAGCAAAAATAAATCCAAGATGGCCACCACTATATTTATATGTTTAAACTGCCCACCCCTATCATTTAAGGAAACTACTGGCACTTTGCCATTATCTCCACTCTCATTGGTTGTGCACCACACTGCACCATTTTAGGGCCTGCCCAGTGCTGGTACAACCCCCCCCCCCCCCCCCCCCCACTCCCAAACTGGATTTGTGGGACCACCTTGTTTGTGCTTCCAAGTCAACAGCTCCGAAGTGATGATTTTGATGTCAGCTGCCAGCAGCCAGTGATCGGCTACGTCCCTGGATGACCGCCCAGCTAAACTGCGAGCTACCTGAACCTCCATTTCTTCTCCGATCGTGTTGAGTGTGTTGATTTTCTAGTTTCTGGTATGGAAGCTCCAAAAATAGTGCCACAGACCAGTGATGAGGTACAGACCTTCCTAACTACATTAGCCAATGTTAGGATTCAGTGTGAGCTCATTGTGACACAATATAGCAATAAAATCCTTGTTTATTAGGCCTCCTTCAAAGATCATCAGCATGGAAACTTTCCCCAGCCCATCTGTGTGCATGCATCATCACTGCCTCCTAGCTGTCTTCATATGGATGTATAATGCAGCTGGTCTAAATATGTTGGCAGCTGTGAATGAGTGGTTGTTATAAGACAAGAACTGTGTGTCAACACTGATTATGTTCACTCACAAAGGGTTAGAGGCAGAGCTACACCTCTCTCACTCTCTCTCTGTCTTCTTGAATATATGCAAGCACATGGTGATGCTGGAGAAGACCAGCTGATGACAGATTAGGTGTGGTTGTCTGACAATCTGCGAGCCGCGGCCTGATTTTAGCCTCGGTGCATCACAATGAAAACTAGTTCATACTTTTTTATCTTTGAGATATGGAGAGTAGAGATAAAGAAGCTTGTTTTAGATGGATTATACTTTTTGTAACTGCAGAAAGTTAAAAAGTAAATGCTCATTTGGAAGGATCACTGTCAACCACATCATCCATAAATAGTTCTACTTTAGTATTTTAGAATAAATATCACAAGCAATATGATGGCTTATTGGTTAGAACTGTTGCTCTCAAGTAAGAAGGTCCTGGGTTCAATCCCCAGTTTGGATCTGGGGTCTTTCTATTTGCAGTTTGCATGTTCTCCTCGTGTTTGCATGATATTCTCAGAGCACTTCAGTTTCCTTTAACAGTCCAAAAACATGCATGTTAGGCTGTCTTCAAGCCCAGGCCTCCCTTGCAAAGAGATATATGATGTCTATAGGATTTGCCTTAAATAATAATAATAATTTCATTCTCAAACTTAGATCTATAAGTGCCACTTTACAAGTTTACAAGTTCATTCATACAAGATGTCACCTTGACGTATTTGAATGTTTCCATGAAGGAACAAATAAAACTTTAGCATGAGTCATGCATTGAATAATAAGCCATTTTGTGAGGTTAAAATAAAACAGAGGGGCTGTTTAAAGCTGCAGTAAGTCTGAACACTGTGTTCATAGAATATGACGCACAACTCTAAAACATAAACCTTCCTTAGTAATTCTTTATTGCACAAACACATTTTGTGTTTGGCCAAACCTTCACTAAAGTAGTTATGCAATCCCAGATGTCCAGTGAGGGTTTGGAGTGCTGGCTTTAGAGAATCAGATCAAAAGGTCCTGGGAAAACTGGGGCAGGAAGAACCAGTCCACTGCTCCTCATGTGCAGTTTAAGATAACCAAGTCTTTCCTCTGCACTTCAAACGTCTCTTGTCTGAGAACACCTGGGATTGAATAACCCCATTCAGTACTCTCTTTGGTAAAGGAAATTGACAAGTGTGCAATCAGTTGACAAATATATCACATGTTGCTCAATCATTGTTACACCTGAGACGTGCCCTTCATAGTTTTCTCATTTGGCTCCCCCCCTTTTTTTTTTTCCGACAACCAGCTGACGTGATGACAAGGCCCTTGTGTTTGTGGTGCTCCTCTGTACGTTTTACGATATATTTCATGAACCACTCGATTGATTTTATTAGAATTCTCAGAGAGTAATCAATGGATGAGCATCTACAACTGATTAATATGCAACGTCAACTCAAATCAAGATGGCTGCCATAGCTAAAGAGTATTGGCATACAGAAAAATGACAATCACTGTCAGTTTCACATGCACTGAGGTAAATTTTAGTGACTCGTTATCTCCAACACCTGCACCTACATGTTGCACAAGATCTTAGTTTAAAATGCTGACCTGTTGGAGTCAACTGTGTTTGACTGTTAGCAAAATATCTCACAAACAACTAAACAGACTTGTATGAAACTTTCAGAAAGGAATCAAAGAATGGGCATACACAAATTATTAGTGTTTGGAGTCAGTTCAGTTCAACCTTATCAAACACAAATTGCTTTAACTCTGTTGGTTTTACACATATTGAGGTCAGTTATTCACAGAGCATACAGTTACAGCACATACCATATTTTCTGAACTAGGAGTCGCTCCGGAGTACAAGTCGCATTTATTCTGAAATAGAGCTGTCATTTCTAACCCAGACCCGAGGCCCAGCCTGGCCCAACCTGGAATTCGAGCCAAATTAATGTGCTGGAAGGGCGGGTCGGTTCCATGTAGGGCTTTTGGTTGTGTTAGCGGGCGCACGGCTGGTGATCCAAATTGGATCGTCAGCCACGCACAGCCGCTGAAGACTTGGCCGTCGACATGCAAGGCCGGTTGACCATGTGCTGACCGGCCAGTTGAAAGAGATTTAAAAAAAGTCCAGATGGATGACTGCCAGCTATCCATCTAAGCCCAACTGGACTCGGCCGCCACGTCAGCGGACGTGCGTGGCCGACAACCCAATTTCGGTCATCAGCCACGTGCATTCGCTGATGGGAACAACATATATGTAAGCCTACCAGTAGAAGGTATCCAAAGCCTAGAGGGCCCTCTTGCACCTGTAGCGGCTGCAGTTGGTAATGTTTACTCTGGTTTATGTCAGTATAATGAACATTTAAAGCATCAAAAATTGCATCATGAATATGGAAGAAAATGTATATAAGTCGCTTCAGACTACTAGTTGCAGGACCGACCAAACTTTGAAGAAAAAAACAGCGACTTATAGACAGAAAAATACGGTACATAGATTTGACCAAAATGGCTACATTTCCTTCATTTCTCAGGACCAAAGTGTAAACTCCAGGAGCAAAGCCATGTACAAATCTGATCCACGCTTGGTAAAACAGCTGAGAATCAAAGAATGACAGTCCATTTGCCAGATTATCGTGTTTTTAATATCTACACGTGTTTTGTTGCAGATGGAGAAAAATTGATATTGAAAAACCACCTGGAGCAGAAACCACAAGCACAGTGGGGCTCCATGGATCCATCCAGAATAAGCAGAGGTCCCCTGGAGGACATCAACTCACCTGAACAGTGAGAACTAAGATTTCCATTGCACCTTCATTCCTGCTCACCCCCCCTCCCCCCCCCCTCTGTTTTGTTAGCTTCCTCATCAGACTACACGTCACATGTAGCGCAACCACATGCAACTCTTAGGCGGTTGCTTAGGCAACCAAGTCCTGTAAAAGCATGGACCGGCTGTGAATTTCTCCCTCCTACGCCCATCAACACACACACACAGAGTGCACGTGTGTGCTCGCAGTGTGCAGGAAACACTGCAGCTTACTTAACAAACACGTAAAAACGTGCAGCTGATTGATCTGTTGTCCCCGACTCGAAAACGCTGATGTCACAGAGAGTAAAAACACTCGTGCAATAAATATGTATCCACTTTCGCTCATTATTCATAAGGCAGTGACGCTTAGGAATAACGACTTCATCAACGAGGAAGGGGACATTTCATGCATCATTGAGAGCTCGGCCTCCTGCAGCGGTTTTACTAGAACTGGGAGAAGAACGCCAGATGGACGGAAAGAGTGGGGAAAACCAAAAAGGAGGCGGCAGACAAAGAGGGCACAAAATTAACAAGAGCTACAGGGAAAATGGTAGAAAGCTGTTTAGATAGACAAGAGGGGAGGTGGAGACTCAAAGGTTATATAACAACTGATTTACAGCTCACATCGGAAGGAGCGCTGAAAATAGACAGGGAGGAGAAGAGAAGTAAAGGAACTCTCGCAGCTATTCCCATGCCACATGAATGTTTGATCACAACGAGGGAAGAGAGATGACGAGGGAGCAGGAGAGAAGGTGAAGAGGAAGATGAGACAAATATATGGAAGTTAGAGAAGAGTTTTAAATAGAATACGTAGCACAGGACCACTTCTTTGTATTAAAGAAGTCTTTTATGAGCAAAATAAATTATTTGTCACAAGAACTGGTCAGGATCACAACTAGGCCTGAAAATGATCGTAACAATATTCAAAGTTTGGCTAATTGAGATATACAGTACAGTATATTGAATGGCTAAACAAGCTGCATTAGTCCCTCATTTATTTTACATAACAAGCGTTTGGTTATGTAATTTTCTTACAAACGACTGGCAGCGGCTGTGGCGAGATGGGGTGTGAAGTGTCACACCAGGCGGTGCATGAAATGTTCTTTTAGTCAGATGATCCTAGAAGCTTGGCAGGAATATTAAAGGCTTAGCAAGAAGAAGTGAAGCTGGGAAAGAGGTCGCTGAAGAATACATGGTGAAGAATTAGAGGGGTGTTTTGTGGAAACTTCAATTTGCTCATTGAATTATATTGATCTCCGTCACTTTTCCTGCTCCTTTGTGTTTTTTAATTTTTTTTTTACCTTTAGCTCATTTTTCATTTCACTCCATCAACTGCATATGTTTCTTACCTCTGGTTTGTTCAAATAGTTTTCAGATTATTTCCTATCATACAACAATTCAGATCAAGTTCCATCTTTTGTTTCATCACTAATTTGTTTGTTAATCATTTTGTTATTGTGGTGAATGCCCAAGGGTAGAGTGTGATGAGCTGACAGAAGATTCTGCTCATCTGAACACAGGTGGTTCACTTCACTTAGTCATTGAGTGATGCAAATGTAATCTACACACCATAAATTGTTCACAGGCACAGAAAATTACATGACAGCAACCTGTGAAGCATGATTTAAAAATAAAAGCCCTGCATACACATTTATATGACCCCATGAGACTGGATCAATTGGGCTTTAAGGAGGAGGACAGCAAATGAAGTCAGGGACAGAGCAGAACATTATTAGAATGTACAAATTACAGATTAAGAAGAATTCTTTTTTTATTTTATTTTATTTTTTTGCAGTTTTACGTGTAGTGTCTACTAGGCCTGTCACAATAACAAATTCTGCTGAGTGATTAATTGTCTCAGAAATTATTGTGATAAACGATAGTATTGTTTGAAATTTGACAATAATTAGTAATTATAGTCAAATTTGTTTTGCATGTAGTACCTTTCTTCAACACCGGATGGCAATACAAGACTGAACTGAAGGATGGATAGTGAGGGAGTGAGCAGCGTATCTTTAAAAAATGGGAGGGAGGCCCCTTGACGTGACATGGGCTGTCTCTCTTTTGTTCTCAAAATGGCGGAGTCTCGGTGTGGTTTGAGCTCTTTAGCATAGCATGTTTCACACAAAGTTTTTAATAAAAAAACAGTAAACAAGTTCTCAGCTTCTTTTTGCAGAGAAAAACAACTTTTTAGACAAAGGCACAGGTTTCAACCGTGAATTTTGGAGCTTCAACAAGACTAGGTTTTTTCCCCGAGGTCAGCCTGTTAGCTTAGCTTGTAGCTCATCTTAACAACTTAGCTGTTTTAACGATACGAAAACACAATTTTGGACAGTTAAAACAGATTTTAAAGAGAAAGGGAGGTGTCAGTGAAGAGCACCAGAGTTGATCCTTTTGTCATCCTGTGTCTTCAGTAGAAAGAGAAACACGAATAAACAATAAAGCCGATAAATGAAAATGAGGTTGATAATTTTCATTAATTGTTTTATTGCGACAGGCCTAGTTTCTACATTTTAACTAGTCTGCACCTTTCTTTAGATGGTTTCAAGCGTTCAACTAACATGAAACGGAGGGGAAAAGCAGCACAAAACATTTATTGTAGAGCATTCTGATGGATGCTATATATTCACTTACAGTCTATATAAAAGATGTTTTATCATTAAACTCTGTACTAATCTTTTCAAGATTCAAGTGCTCATGACATCTATTTTTTGTATAGTATCGCAAAAAAAAAAAAAAATTATGCCACTGAGATGAAAAATTGTTGATAGTCACATACACAGGAACAGGAAGTGATGACCAGGGGCAGTTTGATGCTCTGGGTGAACAAACCCTACAGTACCCCCACCTCCCCAAGCTGGCCTCACCCAACTTCCCCCCACCCTACCCCTGAGCCACCCTGGGCAGCTGCCTGTATCACCCATATCAGAAACTGCCACCAGTGAAGAAGAAAAAAAATCTAGATAATTCACGTGGCCATTATGATGCTGTCTTGTTGTCTTATTAATGTGCATTTATGAGTTATTTTATGATTTAATTTTGTTAATTAAGTGTGATAAGTAATCCTACATTATATCCATCCATCTATCATCCATTATCTTTTACCAGCTTCTTCCATTTTGGGTCACGGTGTTCGCCAGTGCCCATGTCCTACTTTATAGTTAAACACTATTGAAATTTTGTGATGTATTTATGCATTTATTTTTGAATTCAAGTACAGTAGTCTCTCGTTATCATGGGGGATCCATACCCTGAAGCCCTGCGATAAGTGAAAAACTGCAAAGTAGAAATAGTTGTACAAGTAGTAAGTAATAGTTTA
>JARVLU010000583.1:13697042-13710915 GCA_031762415.1 Simpsonichthys santanae | reverse complement strand
GACACATAGAGACAAACAACCATTCACTCTCTCACTCACACCTAGGAACAATTTAGAGTTACCAATCAGCCTAACATGCATGATTTTGGTTTGTGGGAGGAAACTGGAGAACCCGGAGAAAAACCCACACGTGCACGGAGAGAACATGCAAACTCCACCCAGGATGGCCCCCGGTCAGGATTCGATCCAGCAACCTTCTCAGAGATTCAACAACTCTACCAATTGCATGCCATGCTGCCTGTGACCAGACTATGATGCAGATACGTGTTTATGGTCATAAAAAAACAGAATTTATTACATTCCACATTTCTTTTCAGTTCAATTAAAAAAATTATTTATTCCAACGGCAAATTAAATGATAATGTAACTCATTATCCTGGTTTCATTAAAACACTGTTATAGATGCTGAAGGCTGTGGGCAGGAAAGATCTGTCCCACACCGGATCCGAAAAAAAAAACAGTCACAGATACCGATCCGTCCATCCAGACCCGGTGAGTGGACGGGTCCGGGTGATTTTCTTTAACAGCTTATAACGCCTACAACTTTGACAGAGTTTCTTTAAGCTGTCAACCTTTTCCTGTCTGATGACAGCCCATAAGCCAAGGGTGTCCAATCCTAATCGTCGAGGGTCATTATCATGTATATCTTATAGGTTCCTCTGCTCTTACACACCTGATTTGAATCAATGGGGGGATTACTGGCTTCTGTAGAAGAGGAAGTAATTCATCCATGGAATCTGTTGCATTATAGGAGAGAAACAAGTAAAACATGCAGGAGAGTGTCCCTCCACAACCAGGATTGGACACCCCTGCCATGAGCAATACTAGGGGCCAATCTCTTCAGTGTTTTTTTTTTTTAAAACAAAGTACCTTTGTAGACCTGAGGCTGCCAGTGGACCCCATAAACCCAGTTCTCATGGCCTGCCAGGACGGTTTCAAGGGACACAGCAAACGCTGACATGATTTCTGCAGTAAACAACAAAACCTAATGATGAATGTGCAAAAAATTCAGTCTAAGTTATTATTTATACAGATATAGATGATTAAAAAAATGCCAATTTCTTTACATACTATTTTAACTGTTCAAAAGTATTTTGGTGTAGATTAATTTCAGCACTCATACACAACATTTTTGGAAGCTCCTCTCCCTTTCCCCTTCAAAAATCAAATCCCTTCATTTGCTTAATTAACACCTTTTTTTGTAATCAAGCCTGGCTGTCCCACTCACCTCTGTCCTTCACTTCAAAAACGTCCTCTTTCATTTTGATGATGGTGTGATCATCTTCTGTGCGGGTGTCTGAGCCAGATTTGGCACACAGCCTCCACACTCTGATGAGCGAGTCCTGTGAACAGCTGGCTAATAACAGCTCAGTCCCTGAAAAAAAAAAAAAACAGAGAAAACCCAAAAACCTTCACTCTTCACATCTGGTGTGCACCCTTAAACAGATTTATTACCAAGTCTTGCCATATTGTCATTGAGCATATTATGGTGATATTTGAATGGGTGTTTAATTGGTTAAAAGTGTTTTAGAATAAATTTGTTTTAGGGGATTTTACTGTGGTTTGAAAGTGTAAAAGTTAAAACACATGGAACTAATATGTTAATACTCACAATAATTCTTATTATAGATTACAAACAAGGAGTACACCGATATCCCTGGTCACTGAGGAATTTGAACAATGAATGTTTATAGTTTTTGAGATCTGTGTTGTTGTTGTTTTGTTTTTGTTTTTTTACTGGAATTTAACAGAGAATGCAATTAAACCTTCATGTTTTGGTGCACAATGGGTAGGATTTAATCTGTGTATAAGAACAGAGGTAGGCTTTTTTTCTTGACCGAGGCGGTGCAGAGTGAATAAATGTCCAGGTGCAACGGCGGAGCCAGGGGGTAGCCAATGGTGGCCTTCGCCACCATCTTCAGCCACATCAATCAAAGGAAACTATACTTTTAAGCAATATAAAAACTAGAAAGAATAGTTTCCTAAAATGATAGAGGTGGCTGGTTTACATGTATATAATATGGTGGTGGCCTTCCTGGATTTTCACACGGCAACCCAATTTTCAAAAGGAACCTTTCCCTGGATGAAGCCACACATCAAAATGAAAGTTGGAACTTCACTTATTTTCAAGTTATAGTGATCACAACATTTAAAGAGGGACGGATAGATGGGCATGCAGATGTTTTTTTTTTTTCTTTTTTTTTCCAATTTCCTCTTAGTGGAAAGTGGCATTATGTGCTCACTTCTTGGTGGCGTAATCCTTTACTCTGGCTCTTTTCACCTTGAGGTGTGTTTTGATATCTAAGACTTCCTCCTAAACATTTTGAGGAAATCAATTTCAGAGACACAGCTTGAAGGACAAAGGAGTCGACGAGGCTAAAAACAGACAAATAAGATTAGCCTTAAGTATATTAGAATTCATTTTAAATTAGAGGTGATAGTGACTTTATTGGTTCAGTTGAACAAAATGGAGAGAAATTTTTTTTTTCCCTAATTATTTAACATTTAGAGCCAGAGTTAGCATGTCTATAGGCGCTTAACTCCTTCTTCACCTGTGATTTTTTTAGAATAAGAGGAAAATAATAAAAGATGGCTCCTGAATGTGCAGGAGTCAGCAAGGGTAATTATGGCACTATTGGCTTAATTATGGCTTAATTATGGTAATGAGTTTGGTGTGTCCCAATCTTTTTAAATTATTTGTCAGTTTTTTGTTTGTTTGTTTGTTTGTTTTTGTGACCAGACCTTATTTTTCTCTGTCAAAATTTATTTATAATAAATAAATAAAAATCTTCTGCTGTAAAGGAGCAAGAAGCCAGCCTAACTTAGATAGATTGCATCAATCACGCTGCAGTGACACTTGAAGATAATGACGACAATCATTTGCTTTGGTTCTTGCCTGAAATTTTGCCACAACTACTTACACTGTCAAACTGATGTTTCTGCATAAATGACTCAAAAACTGACACAAAAATGCCACATTTATAATAAAAACTCATCCTTCCAAGAGATGTTACAAAGACAAAACGTCTACAATTTTGGTACTGTATTTTTTGCCGTATAAGTTGCACCTTTTTGCATAAATTTTCAAGTCCTGCGACTTTTACGCCAAAGCAACTACGGTAATATACATTTTTTCCCCCACATATTTATAATCAAGTTTTGGCTAAGATCTGACAATTTCATTCATTCTGACATGGAAAATATTGAACACTACCATTTTCAGCCACTAGTGGGCCCTCGAGAAATATGGCAAGCCAAGTGTGTAATTTTCAATAGGTAAAAGTGGCTATTAATGAAACACTTGGCTTGCCATACCATGCCATTTTCATCTCGCTCCAAAACTCCTGGAGCAAACACCAAATCAGCTGCATTTTGCTGCAACACCCAGGTACAATGCAGCTGATTTGACCATTAAAGTTAATTTATTAAGGAAAGGTTCAACTGAGACACACATTTACTATAATGTCGAGCAAACAAGTGATAGTTTTTAGGTGGTTATCTTGTTAAATTTTGAAGAAATGCACAAGTCCTCCCTCTGTGCGCAGCCGCAGCTGCAAATTAAATTTTTGAAATGCAGCTTATTTGACCATCAAAGTGCATTTATTAAGGACAAGTTAAATTGCTATAATTTCGAGCAAACAAATAATTGTTTTTAAGTGTTAATCTTGTTAAATTCTTGTTAAAGACCTCCCGTGGATGTGCCTGCAACCGCCATTTGGCAGCCAATCGATTTTTGGCACAACACCTCTCCACGTTTGAGGGTGGTTGGCGGTGATGCATAACAAACACAGCGCGTCAGCAGTGACACATAAAAGACGTGACTTATACGGCGAAACGACTTATTTATGTTTTTTTCCACTTTATTAGACGTATTTGGACTTATGCAACTTATACGGCGGTGTGATGTGTACAGTGGCAAGTACGGTAATTTATGTTGAGGCAAAATTAAAAATAAAATATGTTGTAAAATGAAGATACTGAACTGGGCAAAGTTTAAAAGGTTTAAAGATAAATGTACTAAATTGGAAACCTAGAAAATTGATTAAAAAAATAGCTTTTCTTGTCTAAACAGTTATTAATTTATGAAACTTTTTTTATTATTCTGACAGGAACAGATCATCTGAGCAAACTTCAGTCACTCTTTATGCCATTTTGCGATTTGAGTAGAAAAGTGATACTGGTGAAGAAAGCAGGCGCACAATATGAAAAAAGCTTTTACACAGTCGAAACATGTCGATAAAGTAAATTGATATTCATTTTTATTCTTTTAAATGACATAAAAGGCTGAAGCAGCTGCATAATTTAGCGATTTCTCCCTCCAAGCAAAGCTCCTTCTTTATTTTTGCTTTAAAAAGGTCAAAGAGCATTTGTCAAGTCTTTTTGATTAAATTAATTGAATGCCGTCATAGAAATCTACTGTAACCTCTTGGCATCGGTCTCCAGCTTTGCAGACTTTCTTCAAAAAAAGATTAAAAAAAGGCAGTTTCAGGCTGCAGATAACAAAAAGCTCTATCAAAACTAAATAATTTTCAAAATAATTAAAAACTAAATCTCGACACTTTATCGGTCAACATTATCTACAAACACACTACTGAGACTGTTAGCTTTAGATGGTGTATAAGTTACTGTGAACACCCAAAAACTATCATTTCTGTAACGTTTTGAGCACACAGCACTGTGCAAAAGTCTTGAGTCGTCTCTCGTGGTTTGAAATTTTGCTTCCAAGGAGCCAGACATTCTTACAAATTACAGTTTTTGAAGTGGTCTTTGTCAATGATGCATCTTTTATTTATTTTATTTAACCAGGCAAATCCCATTAAAATCACAGATCTCTTTAGCAAGGGAGGCCTGAGCCTGGAGGCAGCCTGATGTTTTGGGAGTCTGGGAGGAAACTGGAGTACTTGTAGAAAAACCACACAAACATGAGAACATACAAACTCCACACAGAAAGACCCCAGGGGCATGGGGGAAAAACAGACATGGGCTTGAACCCAGGACCTTTTTGCTGTGAGGCAACAGTGCTAACCACTAAAGCTGCTTCTCCACAGGCGTGACTTTAATCAGTTTGCATCGACTCAGTATCGGCCAATCACGTCTCCATTCCCCGTTCCTGCTTGGTTTTGGGACCTGCCTCAGCCGTGGTTTCAAGCGAGCTGAAACATCTGCAGCCGTTGACTGGCCCGTGGATTGACGTCACTGGATGAGCCGAGGCTGAACTTTAAAACTGCCAGTGTTGCAGACGTTGTGACTTTAGCTCGTTTTCAGCCCCCTCTAGTCATTTTCTATTTTATACAAATACTTTTACAAATAAGAAAATCAGAATTGCTCTTAAAGAAGAAGCCATTGTGCTGGTCACTATCTCATTTTTATTTGTTAACTAATAATAAATGTTGTTGTTTTTATTAAATTAAGCAAAGAATTTTAAACTATTTTTTATACTACACAATTTACATAAACTGTGTTTTCAAAATACTTCCAATATGTAAACTAAAAACAGAAGCAGTACTGTGTAAAGGTTCACAGTATTTTATGAGTTTGTCGCATAAAATTTTACAATCTTTAGAATTCTCTAAAACCTTACATGGCTCTTCACATCTTGTGAATGCACAAAATGAACATTTACAGGGGAAAGTGAAGAAGAAAACGACTTGCCAAGGCAACAAGAACTCCATACCAAGTTCACAACAAGCAGTTCTGCACCAAGACACTGGAACTCACCTGTCGAGGTCCACTCCACTCCACGGACCCAGTCTTCGTGCCCTTGCAGTGACATGACTTTGTGGAGCTGCGGTGGAAATATTTCAGAGGATCAGTGGGTGCTCTTTAATTCAGGGACATTTAAATTCAAGAAACGGAACAGAATATTTGAACAGGCTGCTGCTGGGTGAGGAATGATCCAAGTTTACCTGTCTGTTCGCCTGCACGTACAGATGCACCCGAGAGTCATCACCCCCGCAGGCAAGTATAGGAACTGTGGGAAACACACACACACACACAGTGGGTTCAGCATTGAAATTTCAGTTCAGCTTCCAAAGCTTAATGCGTTTTGAAAATGGCTGCGATTCCGTTACAGGAGAGCAAAAATGTGTCCATACGTGTTCGTGTATATGTGGAAGTTAAAGCACGTTTTGTTTATGCAGGAGCACTTTATGCTTACCTCTGGTGCCTGGCAACAATGCAAGGGAGACATCCATCATGAAACCACTGCCAAATGAGACATTATGGAGGCACTCAGCTGAGGAGCAAACCAAAAAAATACAATCACAGTGAAATAAACTTTCAGCTGCACAGCACTAAACCACACAATTACTACTAATGATGTGGATATACTAGACTATGAGACTTTAGTTACACATAAAAACACTTGTTTTGCAGTTTTATTATCTTTTTACCAACGTGTGCCCTGTTTCACTACACAGGAAGAGGCAAAAACAGTCGATATAAACCTACATTAATCATATTTTTATTTGAAAATATAACTCAGGGTCTGAACCAGTTTGCAGACACTCGGTGACTGTCAAGTAGCATAGTTTTTATTTATTTATTTATTTATTCTGGTACTGACAGGTGGATGCAGAAACTTTCAGCATAAGGAACCTGTTATAGGAGACAGCTTGAAAAAAAGAAAGCCAGGGATGACACCGAGGAATGCTGCCGACTCCTTTAGGGCAGTAGTTCAGGACCACCTTGGGCCATGAAACAAGATCTTACAAAATCTCCAAGAATAACATGAAACTTAAAAATGACAGTAAATAGCACATTTTAACCATAGTTTCCATAAAATGGTCATAAAATATACAGTAATAGCTGATGAGATTGTTTGTGCCGTCATGATATCCTTGTCCAATTGACTTAGAAATATTTTTACACCTCAGCCTGCGATAGAGCTCATGTTTCTGTTGTCGTTTTGTGCATCAGAAGCTGAAAAATATAGGAACTACTGCACTATATTAAGTACTGTATTTAGTTTATTTAAAATACAGTAGGTTAGCATTTAAATAACCATTTTAGTACATACTTAATGTTTTATGTTGGGTTAATTTTATTTAGTTATAACATTAAGCATAAACTGCATGTTACAGTAATTTCTAGCTTGGGGCATTCAACATCCAAAAGCCAAGATTACAAGAAAATTTATAAGCATCAATACATGTTGATATTTTCTTATTTCTCAAATTATTGCCTATTTTTTTTATTGAGAATCACTGTACGGAGCTTTATTTATGCATTTATGCTAACTTAATGATTATTGTGGAATATTATTGTGTTTAATTAACAAAAATTAGGAGCCATTGTATCATTTGTAACAATCAACATTACAAATTAAAATATGTCTCATTTTGTGATATTTCCATCACAACAGCAAAATATTACAAGTCAATTAATGAAAAGATTTTTGTCCCACCTTCTTTGTTGCGACTGCAGAGCCACAGTCTGATCGTGGAGTCAGAGGCAGAAGAGGCTACCAGGATCTTTGAGTCTTCCACGTAAATGGTGTCAACAGCACAGACAGGACCGCTGTGGCCCTTACACTCGACTGATCGGATAAACTGGAAACAACGCAGCACATTTTTAACTTTTTTTTTTTGTTTGTTTTCATTTATAGAGCAACAAATCCAACATAAACATCCACAATACTCTCTACTAAAAGTTTACTACTATATCTAACAAGTTTAAGTCAGGTTTTCTGGACAGATTCTTCTTTGCTGAAACATTTCATCCTTTATCCAAAAGACTTCTTGTCTTGACATGACCCGATTTAACCTTGTTAGCTTTATCTATCTGGATTATTGAGCATGCACCAGGACATTTTGCTATGTGTACCAATAACTCTCAATGATCAAACATTCACATCAATCTGTTAAAAAAGTGACTACAGTCAGAAGTTGTTTCCAAGACAACCCTGGTTACCTTCCCATGTTGAGCTTCCCAGAGGATGAGCCGATTGTCTGATCCTCCTGAGACAAGATGGCACTCTGGTGCTAAAATAACAAGAACACAGTTATTATGGTCTGCCCTACTTGTTACAACACGTTTGACATCATCATAATGAACTATAATGTTTTATATTATATGACGGCGCAGTTAAGAGACATCAGGTGCCTTCTTGAATCTGAAGATGACAGTTCACTAGCCTTCAAAGAGTCACGGCCTGCAGAACTCAAACTACTTTTTTGAGCCAGTGCAAAGAGAAATAGGCAAATTAAGTTAATTTGTTAGCAAGGACTGTTCCAAGAAAAGCTTATTTCCCACTAATGGCAACATAGCAACATAGCAAGACAGCTTGTAAATTTGCATATAAAAAAAAAACTACATTTCTTGCTCACCAAAACATGTTTGCATCACTGAAGTGGTTTAAACTGGGCAGCCAGCTGTGCAGCTTCAGCCTCTGTAGTTCTGTACTCACCGTTGTCCTTTCTGTGGACCCACTGGACCGCATTCACTCTCCCTGTGTGTCCATTCAGCAAACCGACGACTCTTCTCTCCTGTATTAAAACCGAACAACGTTTACTCGAGTGTTTATCATTTTTAAACCACTCTGAATGCACTCCAGTCTGGTTAGCCCCATAAATTAGCATCGAGCTAACAGCTTAAATGCGGAAATACAAGACGGTCCCTCACCTGTGGGTCGTATAGAGCCACTGAATTACATGTTCCGAAGGCAATAATCCCACCACGACCCCAAGAAACAACATTTGGTGTCCTGTTTGCACAACAAGCAACATGGCATGTTTCAATTACCGACGCCGCCATAGCAAAAGTTGTGGAGTTACTGTACAAGTGTCCGAAAATAAATTGTACCTAGATGTCAACAGTTCCGCGGTTAAAACGTCTGTAAATAGTGGACATTTTTACTACATAAAACAAATATATTTAAATGGAAATAAGTTGAAACAGACTTTTTTTTATTTGTTTTAAATATTTACTGCATGTTTACTGTTTACTAAAAGTTGCAATACTGAGAACACTCCAGAAGATGGGGTAAGAGATTCGAAAAAATAAAAACCAAGCTGTAAATCTTACTTTTAGTATTACAGTATGCTCAATGAATTTTGATGTCACACCACTTGAAATGGAATATCATAAAATGAAAAATAAAGTGTAGTCTACAAATCAAGGTGATACAATAAAGTAGCAGACTTGCAGGCTTGCTTGTTAGAAATAGGCAAAGCCATTATTAAAAGTGGAGTTAAAAAACAGCAAGAAAAAGAGGGATTTTTAATACTACAAGGACAGATTGAAACTAATCTAAAAATCTAATTTTGTGTTTTGTTTTAGAGAAATGTTAGAGAATGGGTGCCTAAAGGTTTCAAGTTTGGTGCACGTGCTAAAAATTTGAATCTACATTTATTAGTCTATTTTACAGCAACATTTTCTCACAGTTATCTAAATTCAGAACATGAAAATCTGATATGCTTCATCAAACAATTCTATAAGTTTTTGTGGAATCAAAATCAACCATTAAGTATGAAATTAGATGAAGTACTGGGATCCAGTGGGATTAATGACAAATGGCATGTTGCATTATTGCTCCATCTTCAATCAAACTCTGACACACTCCCATGTCAGACTGTAATTCCCTCGTCAGGATTTGATAGAAGCTGACACGGTCGCAGCTGAGCTAGCTGCCAGCCGAGCAGACGTGCAGGCTTGCTTGTTAAAAATAGACAAAACAATTATTAAAAATTGAGTTAAAGAACAGCAAGAAGAAACCTTGGGCCTTTTGAATAATATAGGTTGGTGTGATGCACAAAAGTGTCTAAACTTCTTGACGAGAAACAAAGATGCAACAGGGTTTGCAGATCTTTGAGTGTTATCATGAATGACAGAGTAGCACAGAAAAACATGGATAGACCCAAGTAATACGAGATGTAGTGGATAGAAGGTGGATGGCAGAGCCTTTTTTTAACTTCCTTTTTGCCCATGTGTATTTATCCGTGAAAGACAAAACAGGTACACTCTCATCAACTATTGAGCAGAAAATGGGCTCTGTTTGCCTCGTCTCTGTCTCTCTTATTAAACAAGATTCAGACAGATGTGGCAGGGTGAGGCGACCTCATCAAGGTGGATCGCCATGCATTCATGTGGCCCTAGCCTCAGGAGTGGCAGCAAAGGAATAGCTGGGACACAACAAAGCAGCTGCTTCGATGAAGTGTCTCTCATTCTTTTGCGTCACTTTGACTTTGCATCACCCGCCATGTAGAGACAACTCTGCAGCTGCTTATGTAATGCAGGATTAATTTGATCAAATATACCAAGCCAGTTTACTTTGATGAAATTTCTCATCCGTTGCAGTTCGTAGACAAAAGACCTATTTTAGTTCCTTTATGAGGTTTTGCAAACCTAATCAAAATGTTATTGGCTCTATATCACCATGACAATAATGTTGTTGCTCCTCTCTCTTTGTTTGGTTTTTGGTTTTTCTGATGTGCTAGCAACATATCTGATGAACCAATGGACATTTGTTCAAAAACCCCATCAGGAACTACTGTATTGGGATGTACATCTACAACTGATTACCTTTTGGAGTCAACTCCATTCAAGAAGAGCACAGCTCAGCAACCTTATAAATCCCCAAAAGTGTCTCTAACTCCGTCAGGCTTACAGATATTGTGCTACAGTTTGGTGTGGTAGTAGCTGAGAGTCATCTCTAACTTCTTCCGGAGTGCTAATTGCTGTTTAAAAACTTTTCCATGAACTGTAGAAGTCAACTCTGTCTATCTCATGAATTGCTGGTCAGATTTTAATCAAGCTTTCAGAACTTAATCAAAGCGTGTACTCCTACACTTCTACAACTGATTTAGCTTTTAGTCAGCCCAGTTCATGACAATACCTCATCAGACCAATGATGGCAAACACATAAACTACTATAACTCAGTCAGTTTTACAGATTTATAACTGGATGCTACGGTGGCTGAGACTCCTGACCTCGACACTGAGAATCACTGCCTTTTAATATAGATTTAAAAAAATAATTTAACTAATCTAACTAAATTTACACTAGCAGAAATTTAAATGCTGTAGAAGATTGAATACTGCTCTCATTTATTTCTTGTCATTTGTTGCACATGCTCGATAACTCAGAGTGACCAAGGATCACTAATGTCTTTTTAAGAAACTGAATAATAGTTTCAGAGAATCATTACAGTATAATTAACTTCACACAAAAGAATGATCAAGAACCTGTCTATTTGTTTATTTAGATATACTCATTGTCTGCATTCGGTGCCATTTTCTCATGCACTTAGCAATAAATAAAGATAATTGCAACTCAGTTAGGAAAGTGCAATTTTAGACCTTGTACACCTCGAAAAACAAAACACTTATTGCGCTACATTAGGTGGCTGTTTATGCTTTGGATTTGTTAAGAGTAATGAGTTGAAAAATGATGATTTGCAAAAATGCATGCATGCAGGCATGTGATGAGCTTATTTTTTTCACAACTTCATATGTCTGTTATCTCATGCTGAGGCAGCTGTCATAAAAATTAAAATAGAAAATACAGTACAGTAATGAGTTTCTCTGAGATGTTCATGATTATATAAGAACAGAAAAGCTGAGGTTCCTGAGCAGTGTCTGCATGGCACTTTGCTGCCGCCTCCTTACTTCACATGTAATTAAATTAGATCTGTTCCTGCAGGTGCCTCCTCGACAAGAGGACGACCAGAACAGACAGATGACCCTTACCTTACCAGCATGGCTGCTTTAGATTTTCTTTTTACTGAAACATGTTTAATTGTTTAGTTATCACCTAATTTCTATTTTTGGACATGCCTGTTATTTGCAAAGATCCAAGAGGGAAACCCAAACATTCCTCTCACAAGTGATACTCTCCAGCTGAAATCCCTCTAGCACAGTCTGGGCCTCCTTTGTGGGAGGAGACTGGAAAACCTCCAGTGAGCGGTGCCCAGGAGGAGTCGTCCTAATCAGACGCCTGAGCCACCTCCTCAGATGAATACTTTCGATGCAAAGCAGCAGTGGCTCCACTTCAAGCTTCTCCCCAAATGATGGAGCTCCTCACCTCAAGGTTGAGTGCGTCCACACTGTGATGAAAGCTCCTTTTATCTTGTTCTTTCTGTCACGATCTAAACATCATGATCGCAGGTGAGTGATGGAACATGGACAATCAAGCAATCAATCACTCAAAACTTTATTTTAGACACATGCATGGTCCACAGTAAACAAAAACAGGCAAAAACCAAAAACAATACTGGTAGTAACAACAAGGCACAAAAATAATAGAACGTTCATCCATTGCCATATAAATTAAGGCACCAGTGATTCCACAGACTAGAAGAGAACCTAACCGAGCTTTGTACAGGGTTGGTCAGAGTATAAATGATGCTATTTACAGGGTCTGTTCGCCTGCACATACATCTGTGCATAAGGTTTTGAAGCACAGCAGCACAAATTGGTACGTTGGCATTTACGCACATCTGACTGGCACTACTCCACCGTGGCACCTTAAGCAGCATCCTCATGCCACCGGAAGTTTGTGCATACAGCTTTTGCTGTAATGCCGTCACAGGTGGGTAGTATACATTGGAGTACAATATGCTTTAAAGAGCGCATTTTTCACAGATACTGAGCACATAGAGAACTTCCGAGAAGTATATTAGCTTGTAATGCGTACAACACTGCCTGTGATTGACCCTGTCATCAGACAGACCTGTATGTCAGAGTTTCACCTTTCATTTCAGTTTTTTCACCACACAGACCAGAGCAACAACATCATTACTGCAGACAAGGCCCTTGTTCTTTGATCCATTGTCTACCATCACTCAAAAACAAGACTGATTGAACTCCTCTGCTTGAGGCAGAGACTCGTTCGCAACCTCAGGGGAGCATTACATTATTTATTTATTTTTTTCCAACTGAGAACCGTAGCCTTGACCTTCGAAGATCAATGATGCTGTGATGTTTAAAGTAAAATAAAATATAATGAAGATTTGCGCTGTAAGGTTTAAAAATACATTTAAACAAAGTAAATACTGTCGTTTTAAAACGTTTCTTTTTAAAGGAGTCGGTTAGTCAGTTTGCATGAAGTCAACCAGGACACCTGACCTCCTTTACAGAGGCCTTCTCACTGCATCGTGCTAAAAAGGTGCGTTCAGCTGCTGGACCCAACACCACACTCTGACACTTTCACTCTAAACGGCATTTCTTCCACTAAATACCAGGTTCCAGTTCCCCAACAATCAAAGCAGTGTTGCGAATAATCTCATCAAAGCAATAAGCGTAAATTGTGACAAACAGCCTGAATGTTGCGAAACGAGCACATTACGAGCATAGTTTCATACGAACAGTTTTCCTCTCCTGCAAATTGTCTGCGTGGTTTTTTAGTCCAAATATCAATCTGCTTTTATCCAACAGGGAAGTCTGACGGAGTGCACTCATTTAACATCATCCAGTATGAAAAATGACCGTCTTTTTAGGCTCAGCAGATCCTGTCCCTGGAGCGGTACACGCAGAAGGAAGGATCCAGAGAGGAAGAGAAGTCAGCACTTCTACGGAACAGCAAGAGAGCGGTTGTTAGCAGCACAGTCGCACCACCGTGCATAAGCATCTCTCATTTAATGAGTAATACCCTTGGACTGTGTGGATAGGAATACTCAAACACGCTCGCTGCTTGTGTGGAGCTGGAGACAAATATTCAGAATGCTACGTGCTTAGAAGCGATTACAGACAGGGGAGCAAATATTGAATGTTGCAGAACAAATGAGACAGTCTTTACAAAGACAAGCCTCTACAACTGTGTGTATTTGAGGCTGTGGAAGCCATTTGTCATGCTGTTAACTGCACTATTTTCCACAGCCATTGCAGGATAATTATTTTTTTCTTATCTTGTTTTTCTTATCTGCTCTGAGTAGAA